>CATIWR010030244.1:0-23986 GCA_949677035.1 Omphalea diandra | reverse complement strand
AGAAGAAGGAAAGGGAGAAGAGTGAGCTGCCTAAGGAGGAAGTGTAAGGTTTTCTGGTTCTTGGACATTAGGTAAGTTAATTTATCTTCTTCTCAAATGAAATTAACCCCTCATGACATGTTAATCATGCATGGTTAGTGAGAATTATGGAGTATTTGAGGTAGAACTCTTGGATGGAAGTTGAAATTCAAAAGAACAAAAGTTGATTGTGTTGATTTTGTTGTTTGAGCAGAATTTTCTAATCATGATTTCATAACCCTAGAAGAGGAATTAGAGAAAGTGAAAAATATGAAAGTTGTAGCTTTATGCCTCATATAAATGCATATGGAATAGTTTTGCTTGATTTGGTGTGTGTGAGTGGTTATGGCTCCTTCGTTAGGGCTGGTTCACAACCAACCAAAATTACCTCAGTCTTTATGTTTTCTTATATTTTGATGGCTTTATGTTATGATTTTGATAAAGTGTAAAACATGATATTTGTAGGGTTATATACCCTATAAACATCTATAAAGAAGTTTGGATTGATTTATTGTGTGGAAAGAGATATGGCTCATCGATAGTGACTAACCCTGTACCCAGATGAAACCTCACCTATTTTTTAATTCTGTTTTCTAAGAATTTAATAGCCTTAGATTAGGAATTTGGTGATGTGTTAAACTTCAAAGTTGTATATTTATATGTTATTTACATGACTGTAAAATATTGTTAAAAATTTTTTATGGTTGCTGAGATTGCCCCTTCAGTATGACTGATTATCACCATGTTTAAAATTTGCTCACCTTGAGATTGGTCATTTGTTTTGGTGATTTTATAAACTGAATTAGACAATGAGTAAAACATGAACAATGTTCCTTTATGTGTTGAGTAACTTCTAGTAAATCAGTTTGCAATTTGATTTGTATAATTTGAGATATACCCAAGAATGTAAGACCTACTCATACTGAGATGACATTGAAACATAACAAAATTAAAAAATTCACCCCATTTTTTATGTGTCTTATATTGGCCTGAAATTTGAATATGTTGTATCATTGTTGTCTAGTTTATTTAAAAATGGAATCAAGACATTTGGATAATTATATCTAGAATTATTGCTATGAGAGTGTAGCAAGCTCAGGCTACCATATAAAGAAAAACATGCATAAACACTAAGTCCACTTGCATGGATTATGCCATAGTTGCATACCAAGCATCCATAATCATTTTGGCATACTTATAAGTATGTATGTATCAAATGTTAGGATCTCAACAATTTGAGGAAGCCCTAGAGAGAGAACCAAACCTACGACAAAGGTTGGTTACATCAAAAGGTGAGTAAAAACAATAAATAGATTCTAATGTGCATATGTGTGATAAATTTATGATGTATATGTGATTGAATTGTTACCTTTTACATTTGAATACATGTCCAGTAAGAATTATATTGTCTTAATAATTACTTGGTATACCATTATTATGAACACTTGTGCATGGAACTAAAAGGATATTGTGATCGGCTTGTCAAACACTTGTAAATAACGTGGAAGATAAGCCAATAGGTCCCATTGGCACATGTTATTAATCACATGGAAGATGGACCAATAAGTCCCATTGGCACATGTTATTGATCAAATGATTCACTTGTTATATGCTGGCCAGCAAAATCAAATGTCACTTGAATCACATGAATTTTTGGGAACAGTGTTGGCCTTGCATGGTCATGACAAAAATTAATCTATTGCATTTGCACTTGCATAGTCAATTGTTATACTTGTAATATATCCTGATGATATTTGATTATTAGTTGTGTCATAAGAATCTGACTATTGTTTTTATTCATTGAGTTGCGACTCACCAAATCGTAAATTTTTTTTCAGATACTGAAGCATAAGATTGGACATTTTGGTGCTTAGAGTTTTGCATCGAGACACATGGACTACAAGCCATCGATTGAATTCCAACTCTCTTTCTTCTCGTGTCATGTACATACATCTAGATAGGAACCAGTTTATAGTCACTAGCCTTAAACATTAGTTAACAAATATGTACATTAAATACATATTGGATTATGTGTATATGATGAATAAAACCTTTATGCATATGTATTTTGGACATGAATGTTGTGAGTTTTGTAAATGAAAATGGTCGTTACAACAAGTTTTGTAGAAAAGCTGACAGACATAACATCAACTGTTCCAATGGCTAGTTATGACGTATGGCTATATAAGGAGCATTTTTTAAGACTATAAGGGAAAAGATAATTTAGAGAAAACTTTGTGAACACTTGTGAACAACTTGTAAACATTTAGCAAGTTCTTTGTACAAACCTTGTAATGACCATTTTCATTTACAAATCATGGCACTTATGTCTAAAAATGCATGTGCATAAAGGTTTATTCATCATATATACACAATCCAACATGTATTTAATGTACATATATGTTAACTAATGTTTAAGGCTAGTGACCATAAACTGGTTCCTATTTAGATATATGTACATAACACAAGGAGAGAGAGAGTTGAAATTTAGCCGACAACCTGTGGTCCATATGTCTCTATGCAAAACTCTATGCCCTAAAGTATCTAAACTCTGTGCTTTAGTATTTGAAAAACATAATTGCAAGTTGGTAAGTCACGACTCAATGAATAAAAACAATAATCAGATTCTTATGGTACAACCAACAATCAAATATCACCATGATACATTACAAGTATAACAATTAACTATGCAAATGCAAGTGCAATAGATTAATTTTTGACATAACCTTGCTGGGCAAACACTACTCTTGAGAATTCATATGATTCAAGTGACATCTGATTTTGTTGGCCAATATATAACAAGTGAATCATTTTATCAATAACATGTGCCAATATGATATATTGGTCCCTTTTCCAAGTGAGTTGCAAGTGTTTGACAAATCGATCACAACATCCTTTTAGTTCCATATGCAAGTGTTCATTCATAATGGTATACCAAGTAATCATTAAGAGCACATAATTCTCACTTGAATTGTATTCATATGTAAAAGGTAACAATTCAATCATATATACATGTAATAGAACATAATCACATCATAAAATTATCACACATACACATTAGAATCTAATTATGATTTTTACTCACCTTTTGATGTGACCAACCTTTACGGTAGGTTTGGTTCTCTCTTTAGGGCTTCCTCAAAGTACTAAGATCCTAAAATTTGAAACATATATGGTTATAAGTATGTCAAAATGGTTATGAATGCTTGGTATGTGTTGGCCTAGGGCACCAAGAAGGGGGGTTCAATTGGTGATTGATTAAAAATTAAAATGAAAGATAAATGTATTTAAGAAGTTGTGAAGGAGAAGAGAAAAATTGACACAAATGTTTATAATGGTTTGGGTGTTAACAAACCCTACGTCCACTCCCCAATTCTCTACAATTGGGTGTTTTACTCAACTTAACTGGTGTTTTTAAGCTCATACCAAACTTTTACAACTTGTGTTTGTGGCTAATATAAGAAACCTTACACCTTATATTTTCTAGGCTTACATAAAAACCTCTCACAAATGTTTTGTAGGCTCATAGTAAAACCTCTCATAAGAGTTTTTACTCTAGGCTCACTCACAACCTCTTTACAATGGTGTTTATTGCTCACACCTAACAATCAACAATAAATAAATGAGAATGAAAGATTGAGTAGCTAATAGGCAAGAGTTTGGTTATAAATTAATGAAGTCTGTTGCATTTACATCTGTTTGGTAGAGTATTTATAGGTCATATCCACCAAAGAGATGTTGGCTTAAAACTATCAATAAATCTTTAAGATTTGCTAGGCAGATTTAGCATCAAATGCTTGTCAGGCGGAGGTTGCGGTAGCTACTACCATTTCGCAGTCATGAATTTCTAATTTTTATTGTAGAGCTAAAAATTTCAATAGAAAACCTTATTTGTGTCTAACAGCTAGTCTACGTGTCAGTTGTCCATTGGTTGTCCAGGAAAATATAGTTGTTGTGTTCTAACAACTATCAAAATTAGCGATTGCGAGTTAACTAAGTTTTGGGCGCGACTGAGACCGCGAATTTCTCTATTTGGTGAGGAATCTATAACTCCTTAAGTCATGGTCACTACCAAATATTCGCCTTCGTGATTTTTTATCTTCAACAGATACCTAGGACACTTAGCATACTGTGGTTGTGGCTTTGGTTCCCTCCTTTGTCATCATGAAACTTACGATCGCGAATCCGGATGCGATTCCTTTATGACTCAAACTCACTTCCTTCGGCTATATCGTGGCTACGAATTTGCTTGTGAATGCTTGTGGCCTAGTTTCATCCATCCTTGTGACTGATTTGCGATCGCGATTTATAATATACACATCACAAATTTGGATGAACTTTATAAGGTTGGGGATTTTGAATTTCATCCAACTTTCAATGAAAAAACTAACTTATAGTATGCAAAACAAAACTAAATGAAAACATTAGTACTGATCATTCTCTATTGTCAAGATCAAAAGAGGTTCATGACATAGGTTAAACCAACCTAGTCCAATAGTATGCAACTATGGCATGATCCATAGAAGTAGGCCTAGTGTTTAAGCATATTTTCCTCATATGGCAGCCTGACCTTACTGTACTCTCACAGTAATAACTCTAGGTATACTTATCCAAATTACTGATTCCTTTTTTTCAAATAAATTAGATACATAATGATACAATACAGTCAAATTTCAAATGAATACAAGACATAGAAATTGTGGTGAATTTTTGAATTTTGTTATGTTTCAATGTCATCTTAGTATGATTAGGTCTTACATTCCCGGGCATATCTAAAATTTTACAAAACCAATTGCAAGAATAATTTACTAAAAGTTACAAAACACATAATGTAATATTTTTAATCTTCTATAAAGTCATCAAAACAATTGACCAATCTCAGGGTGAGCAGGTTTTCAATATATTGACAATCAATCATAATGAAGGTGCAATATCACATGAACCATGTTAAATTTGGAAAAAATATTTCACAAAAATGTATATTAGACATAAATATACAACTTTCAAGTTTAGCACATCATCAAATTCTGAATCTATGGCCATCAAATTCTTAGAAAATAAAATTAAAAGACGTATGAGGTTTCATCAAGTTCAGGGTCAGTCACAATCAATGAGTCATATCTCTTTCCACATAAAAACATCAAGCAAAGTTGCTTTACACATACTTAGAGGGGATATAACCCCACAAATTTTATGTTTTTAACTTTGTCTAAGTCAGCACATAAGATCATCAAAATGTAAGAAAACAGAAAGATTGAGGTGATTTCAGTTAGTTGTGAACCATCCTTGATGAAGGAGCCATATCTCCTCATACATACCAAATAATCAAAAATGTTTTATATGCATTTATATGGGGCATAAAGCTAAAACTTTCCTATTTTTCATTTTCCCTAATTCCTCTTCTAGGTTTATGAAATCATGGGTACAAAATTTTGCTCTATTAATAAAAGCAACACAATTAGCTCTTATTTCTCTTGAATTTCAACTTTCATACATGAGCTCTACTTTAAATGCTCCATATTTCTTATTAAGCATGCATAATTAACATGTCATGAGGGAGTAATATGGGAAGAAGATAAATTAACTTACCTATTTTCAAAAAGCTTAGGATTCCTTCTTAGGCAGCTCATTCTTCTCCCTCTCCTTTTTCTTCTTCTTCATCTTCTTCCTTTCTTTATTGCTTTCTTAGCTCTCTATTTCTTCTGCTGCTCCTCACATTTATCCTCTCTATTCTAATCCTAAAGGATGAAAAATTCCACTTGTAAACTATTGTAATAAGATAAAATCATGGTATCTCATTTCTATTGGTTGGAAATTCACTTTTTCTCTTTTAGTCCCTCTTCTTTACTCGTTCATCACCTTCATCCATCTTCTAATCCCCTAAATGCTCCTTATACTTTTAAGTAAGCTTTAAAATACCATTATTTATGGTGCTATAACATACACATAACATAAGATAATTTGTCATGCAATTATAGAAACATTACATATATGTTCAAGTGTCTCAAATGTAATGGTGGATGTGCCATTATCTTGCTTATCAAATTCACATATTTAAATGATCATTTATCCAATGCTTATGTTAATGTAGGATTGCAAATCCTTTATGTAATGAATAGGTTCATGTGATAATGCCAATGCATGTGGATAAGGATGTTACATTTCTTCCCCTCTTATGAAGAATTTCGTCTTTGAAATTCAATACCGGTCAACAAATATGGATATTGTCATTTAATGTTCTCTTTAGTTTCACACGTAGCCTCTTCTTGTAAGTGGTTTCTCCATAGCATGTTAACTAAAGGGATTTTTTGATTTTGTAACTGTTTTATCTTATAACCAATGATTTTCACTGGCTCTTCAATGTAACTTACATCATTTGCAATTGTTATTATTGGATCCCTAAGTATATGTGTAGTATCAAACCAATACTTTCTTAGCATAATCACATGAAATACATCATGAATCTAAGCCATCTCTAGTGGTAGTGCTAGCTTATAAGTCAATGGACCGATACTTTCTGAGCATACTCACATGGAATGCATCATGAATCTGAGCCATCTATGGTGGTAGTGTTAGCTTGTAAGCCAATGAATTGATTCTTTCTAAGATCTCATATGGTCCTATGTATCGAGGACTCAGTTTCCCCTTCTTACTAAATTGAATTATTCCTTTCCATGGTGAAACTCAAAGGAACACTTTATCTCCCACCTCATATTCCATTTCACTTTTTTGCTGGTTTGCATAGCTCTTTTGCCCGTCTTGTGCTACTTTAAGTTTGATCTTGATTATCTTCACCTTGTCCATAGTGTCTTGAACTAGTTATAGCCGTTCTAAAACACACATCCCTTTTTCATCCCAATAGATAAGACTTCAACATTTTCTTCCATATAATGCTTAATATGGTGCCATTTATATACTGCTATGATAATTATTATTATAAGCAAATTCAATCAAGGCAATATATTCATTCCATGCACCTTTGAACTCTATCACACAAGCTCGAAGAATGTCTTTAAGTGTCTGAATTATCCTTTCTAATTGCCCATATGTTTGAGGATGAAAAGCAGTATTGAAACTCAACTTGGTACCCAAAACCTATTACAAACTAATCTAAAATTGATATGTAAATCGTGGATCTTTATTCAATACAATGCATACTAGAATGCCATGTAATCTGACAATTTCATCCATATATTTCTTGGCAAAGTGTTTAAGTGAACTACCCCATCGAATAGGAAAAAAGTGAGATGACTTAGTTAGTCAATCAATAATCACCCATATAGCATCATTCTTCTTCAAAGTCCTCGATACCCATATACAAAGTCCATAGTTATTCTTTCCCATTTCCATACTAAAATCGTCAATGGTTTCAATTTTTTCAGTTGGTGCTTGATGTTCAGTTTTGATATGCTAACAAGTCAAACATGTTGAAACATAGGTTGCTACATCTTTTTTCATTTTAAGCCACCAAAAATGAGATTGCAAGGTATTATACATTTTTGTCATTCCTGGATGCATGGCATATAAGGCATTATGTGCTTCTTCTATGATTTCTCTTTGCAAGTTATCAATATTAGGCACATAAATATGAGAATCCAACATCAAGGCATCATCTCAAATATCAAAATCACCATGTTTCCCTTGTTTTACCATTTCAATCATTATATGTAACTTTGGATTCTTGCCCTATGCTTCTTTAATTCAATCATGCAATATTGGTCTCAATTGAAAAGTAGGAATCAATGCCCCATTCTTTTGTATGTTTATTTTCATATTCATAGCTCATAATTAAACTGAAGAAGATAATGGAAATACCTATAAATGAGCTACATAGCTTCTTAATTTCCTACTCAAAGCATCAATAGCCACATTTGCCTTCCTTGGGTGATACTCAATGGTGCAATCATAATCTTTTAGCAGTTCTAACCACTGTCTCCGTTTCATGTTTAATTCTTTTTGGCTTATCAAATACTTTAAGCTCTTGTAATTTTTAAATATCTAAAAAGTTTCTCCATACAAGTAATGTCTCTATATTTTCAAAGCAAATACAATGACAATAAGTTCTAGGTCATGTATTGGGTAAGATAATTTATAAGGCTTCAGTTGTATAGATGCATATGCAATTACCTTACAATGGTACATTAAAACACATCCCAAAATCACTATAAGTTGTAAATCCTCCATTATTAATGGGAATGGCTAACACTGGAGTAGATGTCAATCTATCTTTTAATTCATCAAAACTCTCTCAACATGCTTTAGACCACTAAAATGTTGTATTTTTTCGAAGTAACTTAGTCAAAGGAGCAGTTATAAGTGAAAACCCCTTAATAAATCGACGATAATACCCAGCTAGTCCTAAGAAACTTTAGACTTCTGCAACATTCTTTGGGGTTTCCCATTTTACTATTGCTTTAATTATGTTTGGATCCACCTCTATGCCTTTTTCAAAAACTATATGTCCTAAAAATACTGCATGGTCAATCCAGAACTCACACTTGTATAATTTAGCAAATAGTTATTTTTCTCTCAAATTTTGCAACACAATCCTTAAAAGTTGTTTATGCTCCTCTTTGCTCCTTGAATACACCAATATGTCATTAATGAATACAATTACAAATTTGTCAAAGTTTTGTTTATAAGAGCCATAAATGTAGTTGGTGCATTAGTCAAACCAAATGGCATCACAAAAAATTTATAATGCCCATACTTGGTTCGAAAAGTTGTTTTCAGTACGTCTAGATTTGAAATTTTGAGCTGATAATATCCTGATTTCAAGTCAATTTTAGAAAACACCCATGCTCATTGTAACTGGTCAAATAAATCATCTATCCTTGGTAATTGATACTTATTTTTCACAGTAACCCAATTTAACTGCCTGTAATCAATGCAAAGTCTTGTCCCATCTTTCTTTTCAACAAATAACACTAGAGCATCCCAATGTGATGAATCCCTTTTCAAGTTGTTCGTGTAATTGGGTCTTTAATTCTCTCAACTCTGTTGGAGCCATCCTATAAGGTGGAATAGATATTAGTGCACTTCATGAGGCTAACTCAATTGTGAATTCTATCTCCCTATCAGGTGGCAAACCCAGTAAGTTAGCTGGGAAAACATCTGAAAACTCGTTTACTATGAAAATATTCTCAAGTAATTCATTTGTGAACCTTGTCTCTACCACATGTGCCAAATAAGCGTCATAACCACTTTAATCATGCAAAAAGCCTTGATAGTAGAAACTATACATACAGGTACAATTTGTCTTTCCCCTTGAAACATAACCCTTGTATGATTTGGAGATTTAGAATAACTTCCTTAATAAAATAATTCACTATTGCATGATATTTAGACAACGAGTCTATACCCAGTATCACATCAAATTCACGAAGTGGCAACAACACTAGATCAACATTAAACTTAATGTCATCAATTAAATCACATAATCATGAAATACCTTATCCACATACATCACATCTCTTAAAGGAGTACTAATACATAGATTAAAACCTAAAGGTTGATGCTTACTACACAATTGTGATGCCATGTTCAATGAAATGAATGAATGTGCGAAGCCAGGATCAATTAATGCATCAACTTCTAAATTATGGAGAAAAAGTTTACTAGTGATTACTTATGGAGCAGCAATAGCATCTTGCCTAGTCATGGCAAATACTCTAGCCTGTGTTAAAACTTAAACCTTTTGATTTGCTCATACCATGGTCAATTGTGGTTATTCTACCTTTGCCCCTGCCAAATAATACTTCAATTACACTTGCCTTTGAAACTTTAATTGTAGACTCTGATGTAGCATTGCCTCTACCTCTGCCTCCCTCTAACATTCTAGATATTTCAGGATAATCTCTAAGCATGTGATTAAAAGACCCACAAAAGTAGAACCCACCAGTCAATTTTTTACATTCATTCATATGTTGCCTGCCATAATGTACACATGAGGATTGCTATTACATAACTTGGCCTTGACCTCTACCTGCATATGATGAAACTCTTAATCCTCTGCCTCTATAGTTAGAGTAACCACCCCTAACAGTAGACTGTGATAGCATATAATCTCCATGTTTACCTTTCTTTTTGTTGAAATCTCCTATAAACTCAATAAGCCCTCTTTTTACTAATTTCTCTATCCTTTCTTTTTCTAATCTTTCAACCCTGATTGCAATAGCTTTTAGCTTGGTATAACTTTCAAGATATGCAACTGTGATCTTACTTTTGATCTTATATCCTAGTTTCTCTTCAAACTTTCAACATTTGAATTTGTCAGTCGCCATCTTGAAGATGCATAATGAGATGATTAAATTTTACCTCATACTTGGCTATAGTCTTCTCCTTCTGCTTTAAGTTTAGAAATTCCTTTCTTTTATCATCTTTGTACACTTTTAGCATATAATTATTATTGAACCCATGAAGAAAATCATTCTATATAAGCACTGGAGGCTGGATATCACTCCCTGGAATGGTTTCCCACCAATCATATGCATCCCCCTATCATCGCGACACTGCACAATCAAACTTTTCTTTTGGTGTGCATTTCATCTAATTCAAAACTCTTTGTGTTCTTTTTAGCCATGTCTCTACCACTGATGGATATGTGGTACCACTGATGTCCACTGCACCCTATTTTTTTAATTTGTTATACCTTCTTGCTCTTTGAATTTATGGACCTTACAATGTTGGTTCACCAATTCTATATTATGGTTGCCCATGAGATATGTGTTGTGTATGAGAATGTGTAGGAGATCTAACTCTATCAGTAGGTTGATCTCTTAATGGTTGGTATGAGCCTTCTATAGAATGCAAATTGGTTGACTATTCTCTCTTTGGTGAGCCATGGGTACCACCATGACTACCCTTTGATTACATCCTAGAGACATATAGGACTATGTCATATGATAATGCATAACAATGCAAAAGTCGTGTAATGGTCATATGTATGTCCCTATGGAACCTATCTTGGCTCTGATACCAAAAACTGTAATGACATTTTTCATTTACAAATCATGGCATTCATGTTCAAAAATACATATGCATAAAGGTTTATTCATTATACATGCACATTCCAATATGTATTTAATGTACATATATGTTAACTAATGTTCAAGGCTAGTGATCATAAACTACTTCCTATCTAGATATATGTACATGACATAAGGAGAGAGAGACCTGGAATTAAGTCAACGACTTGTGGTCCATATGTCTCTATGCAAAACTCTATGCACCAAAGTATCCAAACTCTATACTTTAGTATCTAAAAAACATAATTGTAATTTTGGTGAGTCACGACTCAATGAATAAAAATAATAATTAGATTCTTATGGCACAACCAATAATTTAATATCAACAGGAAATATTACAAGTATAACAATTGACTATGCAAGTGCAAGTGCAAAATATTGATTTTTGTCGTAACTTTGCAAGTCAAACACTGCTCCTGGGAATTCATTTGATTCAAGTGACATCTGATTTTGCTGGCCAGCATATAACAAGTGAATCATTTGATTAATAACATGTCTCAATAGGACATATTGGTCCTTTTTCCAAGTGATTTGCAAATGTTTGACAAATCAGTTACAACATCCTTTTAGTTCCATATGCAAGTGTTCATTCACAATAGTATACCAAGTAATCACTAAGAGCATATAATTCTCACTTGACTTGTATTCATATGTAAAAGGTAACAATTCAATCACAAATACATGTAATAGAACATAATCACATCATAAAATTATCACACATACACATTAGAATCTAATTATGGTTTTTACTCATCTTTTGATGTAACCAACCTTTATAGTAGGTTTGGTTCTCTCTCTTGGGCGTCCTTAAAGTGTTAAGATCCTAACATTTGAAACATAGATGGTTATAAGTATATCAAAAATGATTATGAATGCTTAGTATGCAACTATGACATTATCCATACAAATGGACCTAGTGTTTATGCATATTTTATGTATATGGCAGCCTGACCTTGCTACACTCTCACAAAAATAATTTTAGATATACTTATCCAAATGACTTGATTCTTTTTTTTTCAAATAAACTGACACATAATGATACAACATAGTCAAATTTGAGGTCAATATAAGACATAGATAATGTGATGAATTTTTGAATTTTGCCCTATTTCAATATCATCTTAGTCTGAGCAGGTCTTACATTCTTGGTCATATCTAAAATTGTATAGAAAAAATTAAAAACCTAGTTTACCAAAAGTTACAAAACACATAATGGAATATTTTTCATTTTTTACTCATTGTCTAATTCAATATATAAAGTCACTAAAACTAAAGGCCAATCTCAAGGTGAGCATGTTTTCAACATATCGACAATCAATCATAATAAAGGTGTAATATCTCATCAACCATGTTAAATTTGGCAAAAATATTTCTCATGCATGTATATTAGACATAAATACACAACTTTCAAGTTTGGTACATCATCAAATTATGAATCTATGGTCATCAAATTCTTGGAAAATAGAATTAAAAGACAAATGAGGTTTCATCAGGTTCAAGGTCAGTCATAATCAATGACCCATATCTCTTTCCACACAACGAATCAAGCAAAAATGCTTTACTAGTACTTAGATGGAATATAACCCTACAAATTTCATGTTTTTCACTGTCTCAATCAGCACATAAGATTATCAAAATATAAGAAATAGAAAGACTGAGGTGATTTCAATTGGTTGTGAACCAACCCTAATGAAGGAGCCATATCTCCTCACACATAGTAAATTAAGCAAAAATGTTTTGCATGCACTGATATGGGGCATAAAGCTACAACTTTCATATTTTTTACTTTTCCTAATTCCTCTTCTATGGTTATGAAATTATGGGTACAATGTTCTGCTCTAACAATAAAACCAACACAATCAGCTCTTGTTTCTCTTGAATTTCAACTTCTATACATGAGCTCTACCATAAATACTCCATAATTCTTACTAACCATGTATGATTAACATGTCATGAGGGAGTAATTTCATATAGGAAGAAGATAAATTAACTTACCCATTTTCCCAAAACTAGAAAAGCTTAGGATTCCTTCCTAGGTAGCTCACTCATCTCCCTTTCATCCTCATTCTTCTTCTTCTTCCTTTCTTTCTTTTTTCCTTAGGTCTCTCTTTCTTTTGTTGCCCCTCACATTTATCCTCTCTATTATATTCCTAAAGGATGAAAAATTCCACTTGTAAACCTATTATAATAAGACAAAATCATGGAGTCTCATTTCCATTGGTTGGAAGTTCACTTTCCTCTTTTAGTCCTTCGTCACTCCTTCATTACCTCCATCCATCTCCTAATCCTTATATGCTACTTACATTTTTAAATAAACTTTAAAACACCATTATTTATGATGCTATAACATGCACACAATATAAGATAATTTTCCATGAAACTATACAAATATTACATATATGTTCAAGTGCCCTAAATGCAATGGTGCAAGTGTCATCGTTGTGCTTATCTAATTTACATATCTAAATGATCATTTATCCAATGCTTATGTTCATGTGGGATTGAAAATCATTTATGCAATGGATAGGTTCATGTGAGAATGCCAATGAATATGGATAGGGATGTTACAAACCTTTTATAGTGTTGTTTTGTCTTGGGTAGAGTGATGATTATTTTTTGTTACTCTTTTTGAGAGTAGGTTTTCTTAAGTACTAATAGTGTATTTATGTAACAACCATTTTCATTATAAAACTCATAGCATTCATGTCCAAAATACATATGCATAAAGGTTTTATTCATCATACATGCACAATCAAACATGTATTTAATGTACATATATGTTAACTAATGTCAAGACTAGTAGCCATAACTAGTTCCTATCTAAATGTATGTACATGACACAAGGAGAGAGAGTTGGAATTCAACCAATGACCTATGATCCATGTGTCTCAATGCAAAACTCTAAGCACCAAAGTGTCCAATCCCTATTCTTTGGTATCTGAAAAATATAATTGTGATTTGGTGAATCACAACTCAATGAATAAAAATAATAGTCAGATTCTTATGGCAAAGCCAATAATCAAATATCATTTGGATACATTACAAGTATAACAATTGACTATGCAAGTGCAAATGCAATAGATTAATTTTTGTGTCGTGACCATGCAAGGCAAACACAGCTTCCAGGAATTCATGTGATTCAAGTGACATTTGATTTTGTTGTCCAACATATAACAAGTGATTCATTTGATAATAACATGTGCCAATGGGACCTACTGGTCCATCTTCCATATGATTTGCAAGTGTTTGACAAGCCGGTCACAACACCTTTTTAGTTTCATGTGTAAGTGCTCATTCACAAATGGTATACCAAGAAATCATTAAGAGCATATGATTCTCACTTGACTTGTATTCACATGTAAAATGTAACAATTCAATCATATATACATGTAATAGAACATAATCATATCATAAAATTATCACACACACACACAATGAATCTAATTATGGTTTTTACTCACCTTTTTATGTGACCAACCTTTATGGTAGGTTTGGTTCTCTCTCTAGGGATTCCTCAAAGTTTTTAGATCCTAACATTTGATACATACATGGTTATAAGTATGTCAAAATACATATGAATGCTTGGTATGCAACTATCGCATGATTCATGGAAGTGGACCTAGTGTTTATGCATATTTTCCTCATATGGCAGCTTGAGCTTGCTACACTCTTATAGTAATAACTCTAGATATACTTATCCAAATGACTTAATTCTTTTTTTCAAACAAACTAGACACATAATGATACAACATATCAAAAATTTAAGCCAATATCAGACACACACAAAATGTGGTGAATTTTTAAATTTTTCCCTATTGCAATGTCATCTCAGTCTGAGTAGGTCTTACATTCTTAGGTGTATCTCAAATTGTAAAAATCCAATTGCAATACTAATCTACCATCAGTTAAAAAAAATATAAAGAAACATTTTTCAAGTTTTACTTATTATCGAATTCATTCTATAAGGTCACCAAAACAAAGGACCACTCTCAGGGTGAGCAGGTTTGTAACATGTTGACAAACAATCATGATGAAGGAATAATATCTCAACAACCATGCTGGATTTGGTAATATTTCATAGGTATGTAGATCAGACATAAATATACAACTTTCAAGTTTGGATCATCATCAAATTCTTGGAAAACAAAATTATAAGAAAGGTGGGTTTTCATCCGGGTACAAGGTCGGTCTCAATCAATGAGTCATATCTCTTTCCACACAAAAAATAAATCAAAACTAATTTACAAATATTTAGAAGGATATAAAGCTAAAAATTTCATGTTTTTAACTTTGTCAAAATAGGAACATAAGGTCATCAAAATATAAGAAAATAGAAAGACTGAGGTCATTTCTATTGGCTATGAACCAGCCTTAACGAAGAAGCCATAACTCCTCACACATACAAAATCAAGCAAAATTGTTTCATATGAATTTATATGGGAAGCTACAATTCTCATATTTTGTACTTTCCCTAATTCCTCTTTTAGGGTTATGAAATTGTGGGTACAAAATCTTATTCTAACAGCAAAATCCAACACAATCAGCTCTTGTTCTCTTGAATTTCAACTTCCATCCAAGAGCTCTACCTCAATTACTCCATAATTCTCGCTAACCATGCATTATTAACATGTCATGAGGATTTAATTTCATATGGAGAGAAGATAAATTAACTTACCTATAGTCCCAAAATTAGAAAACCTTAGGATTCTTTCCTAGGCAGCGCACACTTCTTCCTTTCCTTCTTCCTCTTCTTCTTCTTCTTCTTCTTCTTCTTCTTCTTCTTCTTCTTCTTCTTCTTCTTCTTTCTTTCTTTCTTTCTTTCTTCCTTAGGTCTCTCTTTCTTTTGTTGTACCTCACGTCTAACCCCTGAATTCTTATCCTAAAGGGTTAAAAAATCCACTTGTAAGCCTATTGTAACATGACAAAATCATAGTGTTTCATTCCTATTGGTTGGAAGTTCACGTTCCTCTTTTAGTCCCTCTTCTTCACTCCTTAAGCACCTCCATCCATCTCCTACTCCCTATATGCTCCTTATACTTTTAAATAAGCTCTCTAATACCATTATTTATGATAATATAACATGCACTTAACATAAGATAATTTTCCATACAAACATTACATATATGTTTAAGTGTCCCAAATGCAATGGTGCATGTGTCATCGTCGTGCTTATCCAATTCACGTATCTAAATGATCATTTATCTAATGCATATGTTCATGTGGAATTTCATATCATTTATCTAATGAATATGTTCATGTGATAATGCCAAAGAATGTGGAAAGGGATGTTACAATTTATCTACTTGATTTGAGAGGCATTAACACTACTTGGATCTATCCTTGCTAGTAGTTGTACATATGGGTATTATGCCTAGAAAAATACTAAGAAAAATGTTGTCATTGAGCCTGTAAAAGTGAAGCTTCTTCCTTAATTTGGAAAAAGGAAGGTTTTGTTCATGAGCCTGGAAAAAGAATAGAAAGGCCTAAGTGAAAGCTTAAGGAGTGGAATAGGTAAGTTATTGAACCACTATAAATTCTTATATTGATTTATGTATTTGTTGCTTCTGCTTTAATTGTTTGTATTTTTATATATAACCTAATTCACCTCCCTCTTTGGTTGCCAAATCTACTACTCAGTACATCATAAGTATGGAAGAATACTCACTAATCATGAGGTAAACACTAAAATACTTAAGATACTTCCCTTATAAAAGTTTTGGGGCAAGGGTGTGTAGTATACAATAATCCAATCAAGAGATTGAAAAAAAATCTCAATTGATGTTCTCATTAGGAAACTTCTTACCTATGAGATAGTGTTTAAAGGCTGAAGAAATAAAGAGGTTAAGAGCTTAAGGAGAAAAATGAGAGAAAATGACACTTGCCCTCAAGTCTTCTAGTAAAGATAAAAAAGTAGAAGAAAGCTTGAGTAAAAGTGAGAAGGAGAAAGAAGAGCTTGTCGTGCTCTCTAAGAGGACCAAAGAGCTTATGAAGAAAAGAAAAGAGAGAAGAAACCTCAAAAAAACATCATCTAACTTTAAATAAAAGAAGAATAATGCAACTTGCTTTAAATGTAACAAGTAAGGACACATCAAATTTAGTTGTCCTATGTTAAAAAAGAAAAAGAAGTGGGATGATGATTCAAATAAAGATGATAAGGATGGAGAGGTTGCTAACTTTTGCTTCATGGCTTAAAAGGACTCTTCTAATAAGGTAACTACTCTTTCTCAATTTTGTGATGATTTTGATTCATATAATGATGAGGATGATGAGCTACTTAAAGCTATGTCTTTGAGATGTGATAAACACAAATCAAAAAAGAAATTTTACAAAACAAATGCTCCAAACAAGACGATGATTTTAAAAGTTTAAATGATCTTGTTTGTAGCTTGAGAACCTGTAATGAGAAACTCAAGAAATATTTAAAGAAAATTTCTCAAACTCCATCTTCTACTGATTTCTTGAGAAAAGAAAATGATTCTTTGAAAAATGAGGTTATTGAGTTATGAAATTCCATCTCAAAATTTCACAAATGGAAGGATACTTTAGATACACTTATTACATCTTAAAGACTACCCCTTGTGAGGCATGGTCTTGGGTTCAATGGGCTTCATCATCTACATCTTCTCCTCTTATCTTTATTAGAGCATTTACACTTTAAACCTTTAGCATAGAGGTGATTGGGAATAAAAGTGCTCCTATAATTGAGCCCATATGCCTAAAAGGAAGTGAAAGGCATCCCAAGGCTCAAAGGCTAAGCCTCAAAGAGCCACTCAAGCTTTCATGTATACTAAAACACACAAAAACACACCTTCTACTCTTTTTTATTCTTGCACTTGTATGCATCCACCAGGCCAAGGGTGAGAAAAACTTTCACTCATACTAAAAGGCCTCATAGAAGAAAGACTCACAAGTTTAAGCTCTAATGTCATTATTGGATGAGATATAGTTATATAAATGTGTTTTGTTATAATAGGAAGAGTCATCTCAAGCTAGAGGATCATTCTAAGCCTAACCCATAAGGACATATGTATGCTTGGGTACCTAAACAAAAATTAATTTGCTTTATGACTGTAGGTATGCTTAGAAGCCATTAATGAGGAAAATAATGATTAACATGTGGATAGTGGGTGATTAAAGCATATGATCGAAAGCAAAAAGTATTCACATCTATTAAAGAAAAGGATTATGGCAATATGACATTTGGAAACAATGCTAAGGGTAAGGTAATTAGCATTGAAATTGTTGCAATGAAGCATGACTTTGGCATAGAAGACTTGGGCATGCAAGCATGGAGACTCTAAAAGTTATCCAAATGAGAGCTTGTTGAAGGTCTTTCAAAGCTCAAGTTTGCTAAGGATAAGACATATGGACCATGTTAAATGGGAAAGCAACATCAAGCAACCTACAAGCCAAAGAATGTTGTAAGTACTTCTAGGCCTCTTCAACTCATTCATATGGACTTAGTTGGACTTATAAGGAATGCTAGCTTTGGTGGAAAGAATTATGTATTTTTGCTAGTTGATGATTTTCTTAGATCATATGAGTAATGTCTTTGACATTTTTAAGAGTTTTGCCAGAAGTGCTCAAAATGAAAAAGTTTACTTTATTTCCTCCAGTAGAATTTACCATGGAAAAGAATTTCAAAATGAACTTTTTGAAATCTATTGTTTAGAGAATGGATTTCACATAACTTTTTAGCTCCTAGAACACTGTAATAAAATGGTGTTATAGAGAGAAAAAATAGAACATTGATTGAGATGGCTAGGACTATGCTCAATGAGTATTCTCTTCCAAACTACTTTTGAGTCGAAGTCAACAACACCTCTTTTTACATTACAAATAGAGTTTTTAAAAGACCCATTCTAAACAAAATCTCTTATGAGCTATGGAATGGAAGAAACCCAAGCTTTCATAACTTAGAGTTTTTAGGTGCAAATGCTACATCTTAAATACCAAGGACAACCTTGGAAATTTTGCCTCTAAAATCGATAAGGGAATTTTCTTAAGTTATTCCACCACTAGTAAAGTCTACATTGTATTCAATAAAAAGTCCATGGTGGTTGAAGAATCTATGAATATTGTCTTTAATGAATCTAGTAAACTTAATCTTGGGAAAGGTACTCTTATTGATGATCTTATAGGTGACTTTGAGAAGCTTGAGCTCAACTCTTCACTAAAATAGGATGTGATTAAATTTGATAAGCAAGAGCCAATTTAAGAACTATAGCAAGTTTAACACCAATAAGAGGAGGACTATGCTCAAGGACTTTCAAATGATTAGAGATATGCCAAAGATCACCTAAAGGAGCTAATCATTGGTGAAACCTCTAATACAGTAAGTATTAGAGACCAATTAAATGCATTAGATAATAATCTTGCTTTTGTCTCTTAAATTCAGCCTAAATCTATTGATAAGTCTCTTGATGATGATTGTTAGGTGATTGTTATGCAAAAGGAAATAGACCAATTTAAGAGGAACAAAGTATAAGAACTTGTTCCTAGGCCTAAGGAATGTCAGGTTGTAGGTTGCAAGTGGGTGTTTAGGAATAAGTTAGATGAGCAAAGTTTTATCATAAAAATAAAGCTAGATTGATTACCAAAAGGTACAACAAAGAGGAATGAATAGACAATGATGAAACCTTTACCTTGTTTGAAGATTAGAGGCCATTAGGATTCCTTTAGAAATTCCATGTCATATGAATTTCAAGCATTTTCAAATGGATGTAAAAAGTTCTTTTTTAAATGGTTGCATTGAAGAGGAAGTGTATGTTGAAAAACCTTTGGGTTTTAAGTCTCAAATTTTCCAAACCATGTCTTCCAACTAACTAAGGCTTTGTGTGGATTGAAACAAGCTTTTAAAGCATGGCATGAAAGGCTTAGTTCATATTTCTTTTTTAAAAATGATTTTCAAAAGGGGAAGGTTAACACAACATTGTTTGTAAAAAGGCATAAGAAGGATACATTTATTATTCAAATTTATGTTGAAGACATGATATTTGGTATTACTAATGAATCACTTTGTGAAAAATTTACTAAATGCATGACTAAGGAATTTGAGATGAGCATTATGGGTGAGCTCAAGTTCTTTTTTTTTTTGTCTTCAAATCCAGCAATGGAAAGAGTTCATTTTCATCAACTAATCCAAGTACATTAAAGAGCATTTTATAAAATTTTAAATGGATGGTTGCAAAAGTGCCAAGACACCAATGAGCTCAACAATAAAGCCTAACAAGGATGAATCAAGTAAGCCAATTGATGAAAAGAAGTATAAAGGTTTGATTGGATCTCTCCTCTATCTTATCACTTCTAAACCTAATATTATGTACAGTGTTTACTTATGTGCTAGATTCCAATCATGTTTTAAACATCATTTTCTTATAGATCATGTGCAAATGGTAATGTGGTGTTGGAGTTCATTAACACTAACAACCAACTTATAGATATTTACACCAAATCTCTTAAGAGATATTTACACCAAATCTCTTAATGCAACTTATAGGGTTGCTTGATGGAAACTCTCTAAGGTGAAAATATATCTCATTTCATGGATGTGTTGTTCTTGATTGTGTTTGAAATGTTTATTGTTTACATGGTTAATATGTTGTAATATTGGACTTAGATGAGTCAATTCAACTTGCATTTGAGCTTTTCTATGTCAAATTACATGAATTAATCATCAAAACATAAAATTAATCACTCTATGTTTGGGCCAATTATCAAGAATTTCATTTTAAACAAGTTATAAAAGGTGGATTGTAAATCATGACCGCTACTAGTCTTCATGATCACTATTTATATGTCATTT
The DNA here is from genome assembly GCA_949677035.1 of Omphalea diandra. NCBI lineage: Eukaryota > Viridiplantae > Streptophyta > Magnoliopsida > Malpighiales > Euphorbiaceae > Omphalea > Omphalea diandra. Next base: position 3,136 of record CATIWR010030244.1, on the reverse strand, counting down.
TAGTTTTCAAACTCAATTGTAATTCACGCTTGTAACTTTAAATAGCCATTTCAAAAATTCATATTTCAAATTTTGTAAACTGTTGACTTTGTAGCTTCCAAAGGTATTTTCGTTCATTACTCACACAACAAAAAAAATATAGATTTAGCTACTACAAAAAAGTAGTAGCTAAGCCCTATTTTTGTAGTAGATAAGGAGCTTAGCGACTAATATGTTGCAATCACTATTTTTCTAGTAACTAAGCTAACTTTAGCAACTAAATAATAACTATTTAGCTACTACATGGAGTTAGTCGCTAAGTAGTCTCTTAACATTGACTATTTAGCTACTATATTGTATAGTTATTGAGGTCTAATTTTAGCTACTAACATTAGTAGTAGCTAAATATTGAATACATAGTTACTGCATGTTGTAGTAGTTAAGGCTATTATTTAGCTACTAATATGCTTGTAATAGCAAAATAGCCACTATTTAGCTACTAATTTTGTTAGTCACTGATATTTTTTTTTTGAAACTATTGAATTTAATTAAATTTAAATTATTTATTATTATTTAGCTATTATTTTGGTAATAGCTAAGATACTAATGATTTTGCTTGAATATTCATTTAATTTAATTAATTATAAACGTATTAATGTTTCAGTATTAATATTTAAAGTTAAAATAAAATAAAATTATAATATTCTATGGATAGAATAAAGGAAAAATACATTAAACTTCATGTTTTAAAAAGAAAAAGTACATTTAAAGAATGAAAAGAAATACAATGAAACAATATTTCACCCAAAAAAAAAAAAGAAAAAGAAGAAGAATAATAATAAACAAAAATATGAGCCATCCCTTCAGGCTTGTTCTTAGCATTAATATGCTACTTCTCTGGTTAAGGTTCCATTTGCAAAGTTTCTCTCACTAAGATTCCATTTGCATAACTACAAACTAGAAGAAAGAGAACAAAAATGTCAATGTCCCTTAATAGATTGGAATGCATGAAAGATTTAGCTCCATTACATATTTAAGAAAAATTGGAAAAATTGGTTAAGGTAATATCATAAATTAAAGAAACTAACTAAAACAATTAATCTAATGACAATATTACATATTTATATGTTTATATGTAAAATTGCACAAATATGTCCACTAATTAGCATGGAAATATTATATATTTACATGTTAATATTTATTGCATATAGAATTATTAGTACTAACTATTCATGGTGATGCTGCATTTTATGGCATAACCATGATAGATAAATATCAAAGCTTTCGATTATTAATTTGTAAGAATTTCATTGACATGTGAACAACTTCAATCCTCTAGAATTCAAGATATATTTATGTTCAAAACCAAATTTAAAAATCCTTCAAATATAATATAATAGAAATAATCAAAATAAGTCTCAAATATATATATATATATATATATATATATATATATATATATATATATATATATATATATATAACTCCACCACCTCATCTTATTTGATGTTTTTCATCTCTGTTGCCTGTAAACAAATGTTGAAGGAATAGGAATGATTGAAATAAATCAATAAAAAGATCAAATAATGCTAGTAGAAAGAAAGTGAGGAAGAGTTTGTCTTGTCCTCAATTCCTAATAAAGTTCTCTTGCATTTAGTAGTACCACGATTGATGATGAACATGCGATTAAAGGAATTGAAAATTGAATATTTAAATAATGTCATGGAAATATAAACCTATTGTTCACCAATTGTAAGGAAGGATAAATCTTATAAAGAACAAATGACTACCTCGGGTTAATTATCACCATCAGTCTTATGAAAACACGAAATAAGTTCCCTTATAGTTTTTGTGAATTATTTAAGTCCCTAAGGCAATTGTTGTCCCTTGGCAGCAAGAAGGGGGTTTGAATTGGTGTATAAAAATTTCAAAAACGAAAAAGAGGGGAAGAAGAATGAGTAGAATGGAGTCAACAATTTATAGTGGTTCGGGTATAATCGACCTTACGTCCACTCCCCAATTTACCAATTGGGTATTTCACTATCTTAAGGTGTTTTCAAGCTCACACCCAATTTGTACAACTTGTGTTTTGATGCCTCACACATAACCTTACAACAATGTGTTTTTAGGCTAACACATAACCTCACAATTAGGCTAACACAACCTCACTCAAGTGTTTCACTATGCTCATACTTAAACCTTTCTTGAAGTGTTTTTACAGGCTAACATTACAACCTTACAACTTAGTGTTTAATATTCACACCTAACACTTACAATTTCATGAAGAAAATTGAAGAAAATGAGTAGCAAAGATTGAGAGCTTTAATGACTTTTAATAAATTTCTTAGCAACCTTATTCATGGTTGTTTGGTGGGGTATTTATACCCAAACTTCACCAAAGAGACATTGCAGAACATAGCTCACAAAATCTTTGAGACATGTTTGACAGATTCTGCATTAAATATTTGACAACTTGAATTCGCGGTCACTACTACTCATTAGCGATTGTGAAATCCAAATTTCTGAAGGAAAATCTTGTTTGTGTCTAACGGCTAGTCCATGTGGCAAGTTCTAATTAGTTCACCAAGAAAATATTGTCGTTACCCTTTTACCTACTTTCAGAAGTCACGGTTGTGAGCTTTCTTGTACAGGGCGCGACAGAGGATGCAAATTTGTCTGCCAAAAATGGTTATCTTCTTCTTAATGATTTGCGGTCGCTACTAACATGATGCCTCCGTGAAATTTGACTTCCAACGGTCTACTGGACACTTGTCATGTTGTGACTGTGGACTTGCTTCCCTTTTGAGTCACTTCAAATTTTACGATCGCAACTAGGGCATGACACACACCACGATTTCATCTGTCAATTTTGGACTCATTCATTTGGATGAATCGTTGTCGAGAATAGCTTCACGATTTTGCCTGTATGCTTTCTAGCAATGCTTCTTTATAAATCGCGGTCGCGAATACAAAGTAGTGATCACAATTTAGAAGTCATTTTTCATACTTGAACATGTTTGAGCTACATCCAACTTCCAACTTAGATAAAAGCTAAAGGCTGCAAAATAACACTAATTTGAAATATTAGACATGATCAATCTCCTTTGCCAAGATCAAAAGAGGTTCAAAACTTGGGTTAACTGCCCTAGTTCAATAA
>CATIWR010030223.1:0-13464 GCA_949677035.1 Omphalea diandra | reverse complement strand
TTAATTAAGCTCTAAAACACCATTATTTATGATATTATAACATGCACACAACATAAAACAATTTGTCATGCAACTATACAAACACTACAGATATGTTCAAGTGTCCCCAAATGCAACGGTGCAAGTGTCATTATCGTGCTTTTATAATTCACATGTCTAAATGATTATTTACCTAATGCATATATTCATATAGGTTTTATATCATTTATGCAATGAATATATTAATGTGATAGTGCAAATGAATGTGGATAGGGATGTTACAATTTGGATAAGTATGTCTAGAGTTATTATTGTGAAAGTGTAGCAAAGTCAGGCTGCCATATAAGGAAAATATGCATAGACACTAGGTCCACTTGCATGGATCGCGTGCCATAGATGCATACCAAGCATTCACAATCATTTTGAAATACTTATAACCATGTGTGTATCAAATTTTCGGATCTTAACACTTTAATGGAGCCCTAGAGAGAGAACCAAACCTACCATAAAGGTTGGTCACATCAAAAGGTGAGCAAAAACCAAAATTAGATTCTAATGTGTATGTGTTATAATTTTATGATATGATTATGTTCTATCTATTACATGTATATGTGATTGAATTGTTACATTTTACATGGGAATACAAGTTAAGTGAGAATTATTTGCTCTTAATGATTACTTGGTATGCCATTGTAAATGAACACTTGCATATAGAACTAAGAGGATGTTGTGACCAGTTTGTCAAACACTTGCAAATCACTTAGAAAGGGACCAATATGTCCTATTGGAACATGTTATTAATCACATGACTCACTTATTATATGTTGGTCAGCAAAATCAAATGTCACTTAAATCACATGAATTCCTGAGAGTAGTGTTTCCCTTGCAAGGTCAAGACAAAAATCAATCTATTGCACTTGTATATGCATAGTCAATTGTTATACTTATAATTTAACCTGATGATATTTGATTGTTGGTTGTGCCATAAGAATCTGATTATTATTTTTATTCATTGAGTTACGAGTCACCAAATTGTAATTATGTTTTTCAGATACTGAAGCATATGATTTGGATACTTTGGTGCATAGAGTTTTGCATAGAGACACTTAGACCACAGGTCGTCTAAATTCTAACTCTCTCTCTCTCCTTGTGTCATGTATATATATCTAGATAGGAACCAGTTTATGGTCACTAGCCTTGAACATTAGTTAACATATATGTACATTAAATACATGTTGAATTGTGTATGTATGATGAGTAAACCTTTATGCGTATGGATTTTTTTGACATTAATTACATGATTTATCAATGAAAATGGTTGTTACACATCACCTCCTAGGTTTAAGCCTCTTAAGAAGAAGCCAAATTTAAATGAGATAATGATGAAATTCATAAATAATTCCAAAGCTCGCTTTTAAAATTAAGAAGTTGCCATGCATGGTCTTCAAAATCAAATAAGCCAACTTGCAAATCTATAGCAGAAAGAATCCAAGGGACTTTAACTGAGGAAAATCCTAAATAGGCTGTTAATGTTATCACATAAAGAAGTGGGAAGAAACTAGAAGATCTACCTCAAAAATAAGTCACAGCTTATGTTGAAGCGAAAGGTAAGGAATCTTAAAAGGTAAGTAAAACTTTAGATCATGAAGATCATATAACTCTTAAATTATTTTTTTTATTCTAAGGTTCAACCTATAAAACCAAGAATTCCATCTACTTAGTGGTTCAATAAGGAAAAACTAGATAAATAATATTCTAAGTTTCTTGAGGTGTTTAAAAAATTACTTATTAATATTCCTTGTGTTGAAGCATTAGAGCAAATGTTGATTTATGCAAAATTTTTAAAAGAAAGTTTATCTCACAAAAGGAAATTTAAAGAACATGAAATAGTGTGACTTATTGAAGGTTGTTCGACAATCCTCTTAAATAAAATACCACCCAAGCTTAAGGATCCATAGAGTTTTACTATTCCTTACACTACTGGTAGTTCTCATTTGATAAGGCTTTGTGCGATTTAGGTGTAAGTATTAATTTAATGCTTTGATTTATTTTTAAGAAATTGGGATTGGGAGAGCCAAAGCCCATTAATGTTTTATTGTAGCTAGTTGACTATTCCATTTATCATCCTAGAGGAGTAGTAAAAGATGTATTGGTCAAAGTTGATAAGTTCATATTTCTTGCAGATTTATTTACTCTTCATATGGAAGAAGATGTAAAAAGAACTAATAATATTAGTATGACCATTTCTTGTATCAATAAGAACTATTATTGATGTGCAATGAGGGAAGCTTATTCTTTGAATGCAAGATGAGGAAGTTGTCTTTAAAGTCTTTAATTCCCTTAAATACGCCAATAATTTTGAAAATTAGTGTGTAATTGATAGTTTAGATATGACTTAAGATAGTGTTGAGACTATTTTCCATGAAACACAAATGGAGGATGCATTGAAGAATGTTATAGTTAAAAATCTTAGGTTAATTGAAGGTGACCTATTAGTAGATCCTGAAGTAAAAGAACCTATTTCATTTGTTGAAGGAAATTTGAAGGACTATGCTTAAGTGACCAACCAAAGTTATATCATGGTTTAGAGGTGAGAAACCATAACCTAAGCCATTAATTGTAGAAGATCTTAAATTAAACTTAAAACCTTTTTTTTATCTAATCTTAAATAAGCATTTTTAGATCCTTATTCTTCTTTACCTATTGTAATTTCATCTTCTTTAATAGGTTTGATGGAGCAAAAGCCGTTGAAAGTGTTGAGGGAGCATAAGAAGGCATTTGGATGGACGATAACTGATATCAAGGGATTAAGCATATTGATTATATATATATAAGATCATCATGGAGGAATAAAGATGGCCACTAGTATGGCTCCAAAGGAGACTTAACCTGAGTATGGAAAAGGTAGTGAAAAATAAGGTAGCAAAATTACTTGATGTAGGCATTATTTATCCTCTTTCTCTCATACTCTTTAGGTTAGTCCTCTGCAAGTTATTCCTAAAAATGGGTTACAACAATAATGAACAATGAAAAAAAAAAAAGAGTTAATTCTAGTTAAAAAAGAGAAGAAAAGATATATGTATTGATTATAGAAAATTAAATGAGGCCACTAGAAAAGACCATTTTCCAGTACCATTTATTGATCACAAGTTTGAATGATTAGATGGTCTTATATTTTGTTATTTTCTATATGGTTATTTAGGTTATATGCAAATTCCTATGACGCCTGAAGATCAAGAGAAAACCACTTTTATGTGGCCATATGAAACTCTTTCATATAAAGGAATGCCATTAGGTCATGTATTTTTCCAAGTAAATTATGTTCAAGGTGGTATAGTTAATTTAAAGTGATCTCCTTATATCCTTTTATTGTAATAATGATCAGTAAAGTAAATAGTGATATATTTAAAGTAAGTGAATAAAGGGTTAAGCATTATAAGGGAGGTGACTATGATGTTCATGCCACTACTCTCTAATTGCAGGGGTTATCCTAAAAATGATGTTATAGTCAAGCTATCAATTATAAATTTAATGCTTCCAAGAGGCAATCTGAGTTTAAATTAATTTTTATCTTATTTAACTTTATTATTGTGTTTTTCTTAATTTAGATTTAACTTAGTTTTTCTTTGTGTTGTTTTCAAGGACTTTGTGTTGTTTTCAAGGACAATTAAAGATAATCTAAGTATGAAATGTGTAAAGGAATAAGTTCACATGTCATTAAGGGACTAGCTTATGATAGGTTCATGGTAGGTCCATTATCATGCGTAGGATAGCCAACCCAATGCCAATCCAGTTTATAGTGTTAAGACTAATAGGTATATGATAGGCTCATGAGTATTGCCATAATTTTATTAATCTAGCGCAAGATAGGTAGGATATGACAAGTTCTTATCATACATAGGACACTTTGATCTTAGTCAAAGTTATAAGGCATTTCTATTCTAAGCACGCCAAAATAGTTAACAGTTTGACCTCATTTTATATATGCTAGTTTTGTCCCTTTCTTCTTTTTCTCATCCATTTTCCATTTTCTAGATCAAATTCCATTGCTTTTCTTCTTTATTAGTGTCAGTTCAAGGGACTTTTCAAGTTGGAAAATCCTCTCTATTATGTCTTCTTTTTAAACTCTTTTGCTTGATTTTGTTTGTTTGTTCTAAAATCTCTCTTATTGTTTGACTAATTTTCTATTTGGGATTGTGTTTACTTAAATTATTAGCCTTTTGCATTATTATTGTGTTTATCACTTTGTTATTGGTTATTAAATGTTTGATAAAATGGTAGCTTGAGCAGTTTGTGCAGATTTAGAGTTATCTCTAAGATAACAACCTTTTAGCCTTCATCCTTTTTCTATCTCTATTTTCTTTTTTATTTATTTTTGTTTTAGCCAAAACTTTAGGATTTTTTTATTATTTATTTTCTCTTAGTTTCTTCCTTGTTGTTTGTTCCTTACTTAGATTATGCTTAAAAGAGCACATATTCAATCATTGATCTGTAGATGTCACGGCTATCACAAACCAAAATTTGAAGGTAATATCTCTTCTCTCTTCCTTTTATTTACATTGTTCAATATTTGGGATAATATTGAGTTTAAGTGTGGGGGAAGAGTTATTTTTAAAAGTATGCTTTAAATTTTGGAAATTAACTCTTGATTTGTTTTCTTTCTTCTGATTTTCAATACCATGTTTATTGAGTTTAAATTTGGTTTAACTTGTATGATTGAGTCTATTTGGAAATGATATGTAAGGAATGCAATTGTTAATAGCATGCACTTATTCAATGTATAGAGTTTGTTATTCTCTTGATCATTAGATAATGAAATTAGAGTTAACATCATTAAATACAAGCAAAAGCTTTTCTTAGTGTGAGCTTTTGAGCCTTATTGAGCATAAATCTTCAACATTGCTCAACTTGTTCTTTGATCGAGTGCATTAATATCAGGTTCAAAATCTAGAATTTGCATCATATACAAATTGAGATTACATGTTTGAATTTGAGAACAAAGATGATTAAGGCATTAGGATTAACCCCCTTTTTTTTACTTTCTTAAAACTACTTACTATGAATATAAAATTTTTGAGCCCTTGAATGCAATCTCGTTGATGAAAACTACTAGATTTATTCTCTAAAATGTAAGGGCAATTATAAAAGGAAGGAGAGAAAAGGCCTTATGAAGCATTGGATTAGACCTCAAACTAAGCCTAAGCCTACCTAACTAAAAACCCAAATCTGCCATCCATGATTTTAATGGTTGTACAACCATCTCACTTGGTTATAGAACCATCTAATTGGTTGTATAGCCAAGTAATTATCCTTACTCTATAAAACATTCTAGAGCCTTATCCACTATAAATGCCCTAGCTACATAACCAATATAGTGGGTTATATAACCAACTGCTTAGCTGTATACTTCACTTAAAAACCTTAATTTTGTAACCTTAATGACCTTGTCTATTGTGGGTCATAAATGAATTGCAACCAGAGCCATTCTAGCTCTGGTACATCTCTCTCCCTCTATATGTAACCCACCGTTAGAGGAAGAGAATAGAGGCTTGGAAATCCTAAAGTTACTATGGTAAAATCTCAACTCAAATCATCCTTAAAGATAAAAACCAAATCCAAACTCACGTACACAAAGATCCAAGGTAGAGCCAAGGCATTTGCCACTAATCTCTAAGCATTCCTTTTACATTTTTGGAGAATAATCTAAAACCTAAATGCCTTTGAAGGTAAGATAACATTAAAAAACATCCAGAGGTCCCTCCCTTTCTTCTTTTTCCCTTTTTCTTCTTATTATTCTTTTTGAAAAACCCATCCTAAATGGGATGTACAAACTTTTAATAGTATATATAGATCATTATGTAGGTTATACAAACCACAATTGGTCTATATAAACCACCAATTGGTCTATACATACCATCTTTGATTGGTGATAATTTACAAAACTCACTGTTTCCTCCATTCGAGTTCTTCCTTTTTTAAGGTTTATAATGGATGTCTTGGAAGTTCCATTGGCAGAATAAGGGTAGATTTTATGATCTTGGGCCCCTATTCAATTAAATAATAAGGCAATGATCAAGTTTAAGTGTGTTTTATGATTTTCATACTTTAAACTTTATCCTTTGCCTTTTCTTAATGTTTTAATATGTGTTACATTTTCTATTTTCAAATCACTTTGAGTTATGATCAAGTTAGGATTCTTCATTCTTATGAGTTTTGAGCTTCATTAGTATTATTATGATCTTGAATGTTGGTTATGTCTTAATCATTATCACCATGGGAAGGTGTGATTAGCTTTTTAGCTAGCTCATTTCTTCTATTATATATTGGGTGACTATATGACTAGAGTTAAGGGAAAAAGTTCCATCCTTAATGAACCCTTGTTGTGTCTATGTTTAATGATTGCATTCTCTACATATTTTTGGCCAAAAGATAGTTTATTGTTTACTAACATGCTAACCTTCATAATAGTTAATGGTGTTCATGGATGCTTAGCTCTTTAAGAGTATTGTGGAGGATGTTTCAAAAACCCTAGGATACCACTTATTCAAACATTGCCTTAGGCCATTAACATATTCTAAGGTGTATTTATAATGACCATTTTCATTTACAAATCATGACATTTATGTCCAAAAATACATATGCATAAGGTTTGTTCATCATACATACACATTCTAACATTTATTCATCATACATACACATTTCAACATGTATTTACTGTACGTATATGTTAACTAATATTCATGGCTAATGACCATAAACTTGTTCCTATTTAGATATATGTACATGACACAAGGAGAGAGAGAATTGGATTTCAACTGACAACTTGTGGTCCATGTGCCTCTATGCAAAACTCTATGCACCAAAGTATTCAAACTCTATGCTTCAGTATCTGAAAAACATAATTGCTATTTGGTGAGTCACGACTCAATAAATAAAAATAATAATCAAATTCTTATGGCACAACCAACATAAGAATAATAACATGATACATTACAAGTATAACAATTGACTATGCAAGTGCAAGTGTAATAGATTGATTTTTGTTGTGACCTTGTAAGGCAAATGTTACTCCCGGGACTTCATGTGATTCAAGTGAAATTTGATTTTTGCTGGCTAGCATATAACAAGTGAATCATTTGATCAATAACATGTGCCAATAGGACATATTGGTCCTTTTTCCACATGATTTGCAAGTGTTTGACAAGCCGGTCACAACATCCTTTTAGTTTCATATGTAAGTATTCATTCACAATGGTATACTAAGTAATCATTAAGAGCATATAATTCTCATTTGACTTGTATTCACATATAAAGTGTAACAATTCAATCACATATACATGTAATAGAACATAATCATATCATAAAATTATCAAACATATACATTAGAATCTAATTATGGTTTTTACTGACCATTTGATGTGATCAACCTTTATGGCAAGTTTGGTTCTTTCTTTAGGGCTTCCTTAATGTGTTGAGATCTTAATATTTGATACATAAATGGTTATGAGTATGTCAAAATGATTATGAATGCTTGGTATGCAACTGTGGCATGATCCATGCAAGTGGACCTAGTGTTTATCCATATTTTTCTTATATAGCAGCCCGACCTTGCTACAATCTCATAGTAATAACTCTAGATATACTTATCCAAATGACTTTATTCGTTTTTTTAAAATAAACTATAAAACAATGATACAATATAATAAAATTTCAGGTCAATATAAGACATATAGACAAAGTGGTGAATTTTTGAATTTTGCCCTATTTTAATGTCATCTCAGTCAAAGTAGGTCTTACATTCACGGGTATATCTCAAATAGTACAAATCAAATTGCAAAAATGATCTACCAAAAGTTATAGAACACAAAAAGTAACATTTTTTAATATTTTATTTATTATCTAATTAAGTTTATAAAGTCACCACAACAAATGACTAATCTCAGGGTGAGCAGATTTTTAATATGTTGACAATCAATCATAATAAAGGGGTAATATCTTAACAACCGTGTTAAATTTGGCAAAAATATTTCACAAGAATGTAGATCAGACATAAATATACAATTTTCAAGTTTATCATGTCATCAAATTCGAAATCCATGACCATCAAATTCTTGGAAAACATAATTATAAGACTGATGAGGTTTCATCAGTTTTAGGGTTAGTCATAGTCAATGGCCATATTTCTTTCCACACAATAAATCAAGCAAAAATGATTTGCATGTATTTAGAGGGGATATAACCCTAAAAATTTCATGTTTTGCACTTTGTCTAAATCAGAACATAAGGTCATCAAAATATAAGAAAACAAAAAGACTGAAGTGATTTCAGTTAGTTGTAAACAAGCCTTAATGAAGGAGCCATATCTACTCACACACACCAAATTAAGAAAAAATGTTTTATATGAATTTAGATGGAGAATAAAGCTATAATTTTCATATTTTGTACTTTCCCTAATTCCTCTTCTAATGTAATGAAATTATGGTTACAAATTTCTGCTCTAATAACAAAACCAACACAATCAACTCTTGTTTCTCTTGAATTTCAACTTTCATACATGAACTTTACTTCAAATACTACATAGGCTGCTCACTCTTCTCCCTTTTCTTCTTATTCTTCTTCTTCTTCTTCTTGTTCTCCTTATTTTCTTTCTTTCTTCCTTAGCTCTCATTTTCTTTTGTTGCCCCTCATATTTAACCTCTCTATTTTGATCCTAAAGGCTGAAATATTCCACTTGTAAACCTATTGTAACAAGACAAAATCATGGTGTCTCATTTCCATTGGTTGGAAATTCACTTTTCCCCTTTAGTCCCTCTTATTCACTCCTTTACCACCTCCATCCATCTTCTAATCCATATATGCTTCTTATACTTTTAAATATTCTTTAAAACACCATTATTAATGATACTATAACATGCACACAACATAAGATAATTTTCCATGCAACTATACAAACATTATATATATGTTCAAGTGTCCTAAATGCAACAGTGTAAGTATCATTATCGTGCTTATCCAATTCATATATCTAAATGATAATTTATCCATTGCATATGTTTATATGGGATTATAAATCATTTATGTAATGAATATGTTCATGTAAGAATGTCAATGGATGTGGATAAGGATGTTACATTTTTTCCCCTCTTATGAAGAATTTCGTCCTCAAAATTCAATACCTATAAGCAATTGTGGATATTATTGTTTACTGTTCTCTTCGATTTCCTATGTAGCCTTTTTATTGTGAGTGGTTTCTTAATGACACCTTAACCAATAGGATTTCTTAATTTCATAACTATTTTGTCTTATAACCAATGATTTTCATGGGCTCTTTAATGTAACTTACATAATTTGTAATTGTTATTATTGGATCCCTAAATATATGTGTAGGATCAAACCGATACTTTATGATCATACTCAAATGGAATACATCGTGAATCTGAGCCATCTCTAGTGGTGGTGCTAGCCTATAAGCCAATGGACCAATTCTTTCTAAGATCTCATGTGGTCCTATATATCGAGGACTCAGTTTCCCCTTCTTGCCAAATTTAATTATTCCTTTCCATGGTGAAACTCAAAGGAACACTTTGTCTCCCACTTCATATTCCATTTCTCTTATATGTTGGTTTGTATAGCTCTTTTCCCTATCTTGTGTTGCTTTAGTTTGCTTTTGATTACCTTCACCTTGTCCATAATGTCTTAGATTAGTTTTGGTCCTTCTAAAACATGCATCCGTTCTTCACCCTAATAGATAGGACTTTGACATTTTCTTCCATATAGTGCTTCACATGGTGCCATCTATTTATTACTATGATAATGATTATTATGAGCAAATTCAACCAAGGCAATATATTCATCCCATTCACCCTTAAACTCTATCACACAACTTGAAGCATGTCTTCAAGTGTTTGAATTGTCCTTTCTAATTGCCCATCTGTCTGAGGATGAAAAGTAATACTGAAACTCAACTTGGTACCCAAACACTATTGCAAACTGACCCAAAATCGAGATGTAAATTATGGATCTCTATCTGATGCAATGGACATCGGAATGCCATGTAAGTTGACAATTTCATCCACATATTTCTTAGCTAAGTGCTTAAGTGAACTACCCCATCGAATTGGCAAAAAGTGGGTTGACTTAGTTAGTTTATCAATGATTACTCATATATCATTATTCTTCTTTAAAGTTATCGGTAACCCATATACAAAGTCCATGGTTATTCTTTCCCATTTCCATATTGGAATCACCAATGGTTTCAATTTTCCAGCTGCTGCTTGATGTTCCATTTTGATCTATTGATAAGTCAAACATGTTGAAATATAGGCTGCTACATCTTTCTTCATTTTAGGCCACTAAAAATGAGATCGCAATGTGTTATACATTTTCGTCATTCCTAGATGCATGGCATATGCAACATTATATGCTTCTTTTAGGATTTCACTTTGCAAGTTATCAGCATTAGGCACATAAATATGTGAACCCAACATCAAGGCATCATTTTGAATATTAAAATCACCATGTCTCCCTTATTTTACCATTTTAATCATTTTATGTAACTTTGGATCCTTGCCCTGTGCTTCTTTAATTCGATCATGAAAGATTGGCCTTACTTGAAAAGTACCAATCAATGCCCCATTCTTTTGTATGTTTAGTTTCATATTCATAGCTCGTAATTAAACTAAATAAGACAATGGAAATACCTATAAATGAGCTACATTGCTTCTTGATTTCTTGCTCAAAGCATCAACAACCATATTTACCTTCCCTGGGTGATAATGGTGCAATCATAAACCATTAGCAATTCTAACCACTACCTCTATCTCATGTTTAATTCTTTTTGGCTTATCAAATACTTTAAGCTCTTATGATCTATAAATATTTGAAAAGTTTCTCTATACAAGTAATGTCTCCATATTTTTAAAGCAAACACAATGTCAGTAAATTCTAGGTCAGATATTGGGTAAGATAATTTATAAGGCTTCAGTTGTTAAGATGGATATGCAATTACCTTACCATGTTGCATTAAAACACATCCCAAACCTTTCACTATATACTACAAATCCTCCATTACCAGTAGGAATGGCTAACACTAGAACATATGTCAATCTATCTTTTAATTCATCAAAACTCTCCTAACATGCTTTAAACCACATAAATGTTGCGTTTTTCCAAAGTAACTTAGTCAAAGGAGCAACATAAGTGAAAACCCCTCAATAAATCATCAATAATACCCAGCTAGTCCTAAGAAACTTGGGCCTTCTGCAACATTCTTTAGGGTTTCCCATTTTACTATCGTTTCAATTTTGTTTGGATCCACTTCTATGCTCTTTTTAGAAACTATATGTTGTAACGACCATTTTCATTTACAAAACTCAGAGCATTTATGTCCAAAATACATATGCATAAAAGTTTTATTCATCATACACACATAATCCAACATGTATTTAATGTACATATATGTTAACTAATTTTAAGGCTAGTGACTATAAATGGGTTCCTATTTAGATGTATGTACATGACATAAGGAGAGAGAGAGTTGGAATTCAACCGACGACTTGTGGTCCATGTGTCTCGATGCAAAACCCTAAGCACCAAAGTATTCTTATGCTTCAGTATCTAAAAAAAAATTTGCTTGGTGAGTCGCTACTTAATGAATAAAAAAAATAGTTAAATTCTTATGGCACAACCAACATAAAAATATCATCAGGATACATTACAAGTATAACAATTGACTATGCAAGTTCAAGTGCAACAGATTTATTTTTGCGTTGTGAATCATTAATGGTTTCAATTTCCTAGCTGGTGCTTAATGTTCCGTTTTGATCTACTGATAAGTCAAACATGTTGAAACATAGGTTGCTACATCTTTCTTCATTTTAGGCCACCAAAAATGAGATCGCAGGATATTATACATCTTCGTCATTATTGGATGCATGACATATGAAGCATTATGTACTTATTCTAGGATTTCTCTTTACAAGTTATCAATGTTAGGCACACATATACGAGAACCCAACATCAAGGCATCATTTTGAATATCAAAATCTCTATGTCTCCCATGTTTTACCATTTCAATCATTTTATAAAACTTTAGATCCTTGCTCTGTGCTTCTTTAATTTGGTCATGCAACATTGGTCTCACTTGAAATGTAGCAATCAATACCCCATTCTTTTATATTTTTAGTTCCATATTCATAGCTCGCAATTGAACTAAATAAGATAATGAAAATACCTGTACATGAGCTACATCGCTTCTTGATTTCCTGCTCAAAGCATCAGCAACCACATTTGCCTTCCTTGGGTGATACTCAATGGTAGAATTATAATCCTTTAGCAGTTCTAACTATTGGACTAGGATGATTAATCGTAAGTTTAGAACCTCTTTTGATCTTGACAAAGTAGATTAATCATCACTAATATTTCAAATAAGTGTTAATTTTGCAGAAATGAATCAATCTTCCAAGAAGAAATGAAAGGAGTTGATAAATTCCAAAGTAACATGTAAATCGCGACCGCAATCTAGGATTCGTGACCGCGACACATGTTAAGACATGCTGAAATTTAAGTAAGCGAAATCGCAGAGCCATTCTCGGCCACGACCGATGGAAAAGAAGAAGCCATTCTATGACAGATGAATTCGTAGTGCAAGTCATGTCTTAGTCGCAACCGCAAATTTCGAAGTAACTCAAGAGGAAAGCAAGTCCACAACCATAGCTTCACAAGTGTCCCAGAAGACTATTGGAAGTCAAAATTTGCAGAGGCATCTTGCTGGTAGTGATCGTGAATCCTGTGAAAGAAAGATGACTTCTTTGGGATATGAATTTGCGTCCTCTGTCGCGCCCTGTGCAAGAAAACTCGCCACCGTGACTTCTGAAAGTAGGTAAAAGACAACAACTATATTTTCCTAGTGAACTAATAAGAAGCTGCCATGTGGACTAGCCGTTAGACGTAAACGAGGTTTCCCTTCAAGAATTTGTATTTCGCGACCGCGAAAGGCAGTAGTGACTGCGATTTCATCCTGACAAGCATTTAATGCAAAATCTGTCAAGCATTTCTTAAAGATTTGATGAGCTTTTCATCCTGACAAGCATTTAATGCAAAATCTGTCAAGCATGTCTTAAAGATTTGATGAGCTATGATCTATAACGTCTTTTTGGTGAAGTTTGGCTATAAATACTCCACCAAACAACCATGAATAAGGTTGCTAATGAATTTATTATAAGTGATTAAAGCTCTCAATCTTTACTACTCATTTTCTTCATCTTCTTTATGAAATTATGATTGTTAAGTGTGAGCATCAAACACTAAGTTGTGAGGTTTTGTGTTAGCCTATAAAAACACTTATAGAAAGGTTTAAGTGTGAGCCTAGTGAAACACTTGAGTGAGGTTTTGTGTTAGCCTAGAAAACACATTGTTGTAAGGTTGTGTGTTAGCCATCAAAACACAAGTTGTATAAGTTGGGTGTAAGCTTGAAAACACCATTGA
>CATIWR010030213.1:0-30516 GCA_949677035.1 Omphalea diandra | reverse complement strand
TTTATTGTTTTTTTTTTTTTTTTTTTTTTTATTTTAATTTTATAAAAACAAAAATTCTACTTTTTATTCCCTTTTGTTCCATTTGTTTAACCCACCTCCCCCCCCCCCCCCCCCCCCCCCCCCCCTCAATATAGATCACTTACATCTATCTATAATATCCTTTTTCTAGTGGAGGAGGGAACTTGAAAATGTGGCAAATTCTATATCTCTTCTTTTATTATCTTTACAACTATCATTTGATGGTTTATCTATTATGGAGGGTTTTTTTTAGCTAAACCTGAGTGAATTTGCTTTTTTAGTGAAGTGGGAAGTAAAGTCTTTAAGGTGGTTGGCAATTTTAAGCAATTACTAGATCCATTTATATGAGAGATCTTTATTAGGAAACTTTAATAATTTAGCGTCAATATGCGGACCTAGCTTGTATTGACCATCTTGGAATATCATTCCAAGGAATTCAACCTCAATCTTTATAATATGCATTTTGCTAAAAGAGAAAATAACACTATAACTCTTTATGAGATCCGTAAACTATTAAAGTAATTATTGGTAAAATGTTGATCTAGAAAAAAGAGTAGTATGTCATTAATGTAAATAAAGGCATTATGCATGATAGTTTTATAGATCTTTATCATAGCCTTTTGAAACAATGATAGAATAACTTTGAAACCAAATGACATCACTTTTCATTGATAGTGCAAAAGGCTATTTTATGTCTATCATATAGTTGAATGCAAAAATCCTACTTAGATATTAAAATTTAAAAAGTACTTTATGTTGGAAAGGTGGGTGAATAAGGATGAAACCTTTGGAAAAGAGAACTTGTCATCTTTTATGAAATGGTTTAACGGTTAGTAATTAATTACTAATCTCTTTTTTACGTCTTTCTTGATTTGGAAAAGTTGGTCTTTCAATTTCTAAATTTTTAAGTTTTTTTATTGAAGTTGGAAGAATATGTCTTATGCTTTATTTTTCTCAATTAGATCATGATGTCTTTCATAAATATAGGATTAGACAATGTGCATAAGAGCAGGAACATCTTTCTTGAAGACTAAAAAGTCAAGAATCAAATTATGAAGTTGAATAGAAATTTGTTCAACTTTAGTTTTTATTTCTTGAGAAGATGATTATGTACTGGCGTATTTTTTTTTTACTGCTAATTTAATATTACTTCAATTGGCTGATAATAAGTTGTTGTCCCTTCGGATCAACAATAAAAATATTTTTAATGGCTGGCATACTTTAAACTTAGGTTGAAAGATTGGTTTGGTCAACCAAGGGTGGAAATTCTTATTCATAAGTAGAAGTGAAAGATTGGTGCATACAAATTTAGAGTAAGGATGAGGTTGAAATAGGAGAAAGAGTGGATTCTTTTTTAAACCATTGAAAGCTTATTTTTGTAACAAGGTAATGGTGTTTCTAAAGATGGTGGGTTTTTGAAAGGTAAAGATATGGGTTTAGGTTATGAAGAGATAAGTGATAGTCCATACTAAACAATAAATCATATTTTTCTGATAATTAAAAACCAATAGAAGGATCTCTATCTTTAAATTCTTAATGAAATTTGTTGTAGAACAAAGTGTATGATTCTTTTTCTTCTTCTTGGATCTTTTCAGAATGACTACATCATCATAATAGTAATATAATAATAATAATCACAATTATATGTGTTTAAATAATAGTGGCCATTACATTTGAAAACATAAATTGGTTAGCCTTCTATTGTGAAGTAGACAATAGAAACACCTTCTCTCAATGATAAAGGACTTACTGTGAATTGAGTAGAAAAAACTAAGGATGTAGAAGAAGAGAGGGAAGAGGATTTCTCAAATTTCAATTCTATTAAGCCATCAAGTTTTATATGAAAAATTAGTTCTTGAAGACTACACTAGCTATATGTTCTGATGTATTTATTTATAATTGGTCACCTCCTTTTCTGGAAAAGGAGTAAGTTATTTATCTAAGAATATGCATACATGTTGGAGCATTCAATTAGTTTGTAACTATGTGCAAAGCATCATTAGGATGTGGCATGGAGAGACTCAAAGTATGATTCTAGATTCTATAAATTATAGTAGTTAATGCTACTTGAGGAGCTATCGTGGTTGAAGTTACTTGAGGAGCTCCAAGAATCTATATCTGCACTTTAAGAGCTAAAGAACATTTGGATCATTAAAGGCCAAATTGAAATTTGGATAAAAGGTGAATATGATTGAACTTTCATTTAATGATGTTTCTACAAAGCCAATTATTGCATGATAGTTTTGTAGATCCCTTGTGTCTAGTATAATAATTCTAACAACCACAAGTAATCTTTTTCTTCCATGATAAGAAAGAGTAAGTTTGATTACATAAAATGGATGTGAGTATAGCCTTGAAAAGATCACTAATGAAGGAATTTTGAAGGGATCTTTAAGAAAATGAATTGTTCTTCTCTAGTTGTTTTGACTAGACATTGATTAAAACTAAAAGATTGAATATAGTCTTAGTAGGCTTGTAAAGTTGCTTGATAAAAGTTCAAATGGATTTGGTCCATAATTCTTTTATTTTGAAAAGGCATCATAAAAAAAGCGAAAAGAGTATTGATGTCTTGAATTTTTTAAGAATCATAAATATAGCTAAATTTATAAAGACAATTTATGTTATTTGATGAGTTAAGCTTGAAAGTAGGAGGAGGAGGAAGACTAACAATTAAAAGAGTTGTAGGAGTATACAAAACAAGATGAAAAATATGAAGGATTGTTATCAATTTACTTTGTCTACATATTTATAATTTCTTTTAGGTTAGGTTTTGATACCATTATTTTCCTATATAACTATCACTAGTGCCCCATTTATAGACTCCCTAGTTATTTCCTAGGCATGTGTCTTTTCTAAGTACGAGCTGAAAGAGTAATAGTATAATCAATCTTATGAGAAAAAAATTAAAGCGATAGACAAAAAAGTTTAAGCCAAAAGAAGTGTGCAGAAACTCAGTGTATATTATAAGGACTCTCTGCCTCCAAATATTACACACTAGCTCTTATATAGAGAAAGTTTCTTACAATCTTTAGAAAAGATAACTTAGGATCTTATCTATAAAGACAAAAAATGATAAGATACTTAAAGCAATTTTATTTGGTTAAAAGTAAAGCAAAATGCTTAGTAACCTATCATAATATTCCTAAGTGCACTTACAAGCTTAGTAATTCACAAAACTTGAAATATAGTTAGGCATCACATACTTTTATTTACACATTAAAGGATATTTGACTTTCACTTGATGAGTGGTTCATGAGACGATGACATGTTCATATAACAACATTTGAATCCATTGGTATTGATGGCATTTTTTTTTTTTTTTGCATAGTTAGGCTCTATGTAGTCATATGAGTCTTGAGAATCTGATTCTGAAATATAATCTTTATAAGGAACATCACTTGAGAGATATGATTAGGAAAGTTACTCATATCAAGGTTTTCTATTTGATTTTAAAATAATTATTAAACTTAGTTATAAAATTTATTATATAAATGAGGAACGTTTGAATGAATTTTTATCAAATTGAGTTTTGAATAATTTATGAGCAATTTGGCTAGTTTTTACCTCTAAAATTAATATTTTCATAACTTAAATGAATTGGTAAAACTAAAAATTAGCTAATAATCTAATTTGATTAGAGTTTTTTTTATGGCTAGCATACTTCAAACTTGGGTTAAAGATTGGTTTGGTCAATCAAGGGTGGAAATTTCTTCATAGGTAGAAGAGACAGGTTGGTGCACACTAATTTCAGATAAGGATGATGGTTAAAGAGTGGATTCTTTTTGGACCCATTGCAAAGCTTGTTTATAGCAATGTAAAGGTGGTTTTGGAGAAGGTGAGTTTTTGGAGGTGAAGGTTGAAGTGAGGATATGGGTTTAGGTCATGAAGGGGTAGAAGCTAGTCCATACTGAACAACAAAAATCTTATTTGCTTGATGGTTGGCCAAAAAGACCAAAAAAAAGGTTCTCCATCTTCAAATCTTCTTCTTCTTGGATGTTTTTAAAATGAGTACATCAACATGATTGTCATAAAAACAATCATCATAATTACATGTGCTAAAATAACAGTGGCCATTATGTTTGAAAACATAAACTGATTGGCTATTTGTTGTGAAATGGAAAATAGGAACATCTTCTTATGGATGATAAAGGACTCCTCGTGAATTGGGTAAAAAATGAGGAAGTAGAAGAAGAGAGGAAGAAAATTTCATAAATCTCATTTCATTGAAACTGTAGATATGAAAATTTTAGACCAATAAAAAAATATATATTTTGGTCTATTCAAAATATAATTGGATTTATTTGAATAAAAATTAAATTATTATTATTAACCAATCAAATTATTTGGTTGTTTTAATTTAATTAAATTAATTATATTCAATTATTTTATTTAGGATTCACATATATGGCTAATCAAAATAAGCCATATGGCCTAAATGATGTTGTAAGAGCCAATGGTCATAAGCCAAATGGACTAATCAAGAGATTTTCTTGATAGAAGAATTTGACATAAAATCAACATTATCTCTTAGTCTTATAGACAAAGTGAGAAACTTCTTCCAAGATCTCTATAAATAGAGGGCCTCCTATACACTTAGGGGGATCATCTGCAAAAGGCATTACTCTACAAGTGAAAGCTTCCAAGTTTTCAAGTCTCTAAAGTCTTCCAGGTCTCCAAGTCTTCAAGTTCCACAAGGTAAGTATTAGATCAAGCCATAACACCTTTAAATCGCACTTGACACTCTTCCCTAACAAAGAGTTTTATTCTTGATTCAAGATCAAGTCATCCGACCCTTAGATCTCATTTTTACTCGAAGAGTTGAATTGAAGGATTTGTTTCTTTGTAAAGAATTATTAGAGATTGTAATCCATATTTTTTTATAAATTGACAATTTGTATTTGCTTTTTCTTGTCTTAATTTTTAGACATGAAATTTATGTGTACAGAAACATCTTTACAAAAAACTACTTTCGAAGACTATATTGGGTGTATGTTTTCATGTATTCATTTGTAATTAGTCATCCATTTTTTTGGAAGAAAAGTGAGCAAGTAATTTATCTAAGAGTGCAAATACATGTTGGAGGAATCTATAAGTCTACAATTGTATGCAAAGCATCATTAGGATATGTCATATAAAGAGCCAAAGCATAATTCTAGCTTCTATAAATCATTTGATAATGAAGAGTATCTATAATGGCTGAAGCTACTTGAGGAGCTCTAAGAATTTATATCAACATTTTAATAGCTAAAAGAATATTTGGATCATCAAAAGCCAAATTAAATTTTGGATAGGTGCTGAATATGACTGAACTTGCATTTACTAATTTTCTATAATGCTAATTATTGCATGCTAGTACTATAGATGCCTGGTGTCTAGTAGAGCAATTCTAACATCCGATGATAAGAAATAACAAGTCTGATTGCACTAAAATGGATGTTAGTATAGCATTAAGAAGTCCATTGATGAAGAAATTCTGAAGAGATTTTCAAGGAAATGAATTATTCTTCTCCAGTTGCTTTGATTGTACATTGATCAAAATTGGAAGATTAAACATATTCTTTGATAGAGTTGGAAAGTATATTCTTTGATAGACTTGGAAGTTGCTTGATAAGAGTTCTACTGGAACTAGTCAAAAAATTCTTTTATTTTGAAAATTTATCATAAGTGTTAAAGAAAAGAGCATTGATGTCTTAAATTTTTTAAGCATCAGGATTATAGCTAAGTTCATAAAGAAAGTCTATTTTATTTGATGAGGTATGCTTGAAAGTAGGATGAGGAAGAGGAAAAGTTAAAGGAGTTGTAGGAGTATACTAAGAAGATGACATTTCAAGAGTTATTGGAGTATCCATGGATATAGAGGATTGCCTTCAACTTACTCTATCTATGCATTTATAACTTCTTTCAAGTTAGGCTCTGATACCACTATTTTTCTATAGATTAATCAAATTATGACAAGTGCTCCATTCAGATTCTCTACACCTTTCCTAGGCACCTATCCTTTTTGGGTACAAGTTATAAAAGTAATACTATGATCAGTCTTATGAGAAAAATTAAAGTGATAGATAAAGAAGCTTAAGGCAAGAACAATGTTTAGAAACTCATAGTATTTATTATTAAGGCCATATGTGTTATAAGGGCTCTCTGCCTGTAAATAATACACTAGCAGTTATATGGAGAGAGATAGAGCTGCTTACAATCTTTAAAAAAGATAATATAGGGTCATATATGCAAAGAGAAAAAAAGGATAATATACTTAAAACAATCTTATTTAATTAAAAGCAAAACAAAATGCTTTATTGACTAGTCACACTAATATTAAGCGCACTTACAAGTTTAATAATTTACAGAAATGCAAAAATACAGTTGACATCACATACTCTTAATTATACAAAAGAGGACAATCAATTTTCACTTGATAATTGGTTCATGAGATAGTGATATGCTCATATAGCAGTATTCTGAGTCATCGGTATTGATGGAATCTTAGTTTATAAATTTTAGGCTCCATATAATCATATGATTTTTGAGAATTTGATTTTAGAATATATCTTTATCTGGAGCATCAGTTGAGAGATGTGATTGAAAAAGTTACTTTAACCAAGATTTTCCGTTTGATTTTAAAATAATTCTCAAACTTGATTGTTGAATTTACTGTAAGAAAAGTTTGAATTATTTTTTTGTCAAATTGTGTTTTGAATAATTTGAGTAGTTTGGTTGATTTATAGCTCTAAAATCAATATTTGTAGAATTGAAATGGATAAATAAAATTGAAAATCGATCAATAATCTGGTTTGATTAGAAGTTAAAAAGCGATCTACTAAAAAATTAGTCAAATTAAAAAAAAGATCAAAATTAAATATTAAATCAAATAGATTCAACTTAAAATTAAGTCATTTTATAAAAAATTTCCAAATTTCAAAATTTTACACAATTTTATTTAAAGTTTAAATGTTAAAAATTAATTTTTATTACTTGATTTTATATATATATATATATATATATCAAATGAAACAATCAAATCAATCAAATTAAAAATTGATTAGCCATCTAATTCAGTTCTTAATCCCATTTCAGTCTTCAATCTAACTTTAAGAATATTGCCTAAAATTGCATACATTTCAACTTGGTTCGTCGAAAGTTCATCGACATTCCAAAGGGACCTACTTAGAATTCCATGCCTGCATTCTGCATTAGCTACTTAAGTATGCAAGGGCTGAAACCCTAGGTGTTGAAGAATAAATGAAAATCAATAACACAAACAGGCGGCAAAGAATCTGCACTTCCATTTCAAGTAAACCATTTGTCGTTTAGTTTTGTCTAGTCACTCTCAAGTTCTGAGAATAATTGGATGCTTGCGGGAAGCATGTGTAAGTGTAAATGAAACAGAAAGATCAGTCCACAGATCATAAGAGTGGTGGGTAGGTACTGCCAATTCTCCTCTATGCAGTTTCGACTTGATAAGTTCTCTCAACTGTGCGGTAATATTTGTCTCATTGGACTGATAATTCAACCGTGAAATATTTTTAAAAAGTGAAAGTTATAATTTCTAAAATTAAATTGGTAAGTTCACCTAAACCATAACCAAATCTTCACACTTTAATAATTAGCTTTGATAGAAAAATAATATGCAATTCGAAGTCAGGTCCAGCATGAACCAAAAGACATGAGGTGAAGTCGTTTATAAATGAAACTCATCTCATACAAAGAATTTTCCCACTCGAAACTCCCAAAAGGATGCACAGTCACAAAGCGATAGTGAATTTTTTTGAGGGAAATCTTTGCCACATCCACAGCTGAGGATGGAAAAAGGTCAGAAGTGGTGGTATATGAATATATGTAAGCTTGTTGGACGTTCAAAGTGTGGCAGTAGGAGAAAATGTTAAAGGTCGTCGTGCTTTTGTCTTTGATTTATAAGTTTGTTGCATGTTTAATATCTTCACTGAGAGTCTCAAAATTTTGAGATCCTAACTACGCGTGTAAAATGTGCAGTAGTTGGAGATTTGTTGAGCAAACAGAAGTTGGAGATTTGAGTGCAAATTTCTCATGCGTTCAGTCGTAAGAAGTTAAGCATAATGGATAATACTCCCTCTATTCTTTAATATATGTCATTTAAGATTTATACATATAAATTAAAAGTTATATTTGAAAGACGTTATTACATAAATAAAAGACTATGTTACCCTTAATTAATTATCATTAGAAAGGAAAAAGAATATTAAGTATTATGGATAAGGAAAAGGTAGAGTGTGAAAAAATTAATTAATATTTATGAATAATTATAAAAAGTAATATATTAAAGATCAAAACTCTTTTTTTTAATGACATATATTAAGCAACATAGGGAGTACTTTTTATAGATATTTTAATCCAAAATTCAAAGACAAGTTTAATAGTCCATTCCTCTCAAGCATAATTAATTCTATTTCAAAAATTTAACTTACAATGATTAATAAGAGTATTACAATAATTTATTCAAAGTTTATTTTAGTTATAATGAATTTTCTCTCAAAATATTAGAATTTTGAGCTAATAAAATTTTTTTCTTTAAAATGAAAAAATTAAGTTTATAGTCTTTTCAAATAAAATAATCATCAAAATAGAATTATTTCTGTTTAATTTTCTCAAATTCTAAGTTTCTTCTTAATTTCGTAGTTTTTAGACAATTCAATACTATTATTGCTAGAATATATTCATTTAAAGAAGAAAAGAAATTTTATAGAGTAAGAAGGTAAATTCATACAACCTTCAAGAAAAATGCTAAAGAAACACCTTAATCATAAGTCAAAGTGGCAGTTTCAGAGACTAAAAAATCTGACTTGAATTCACTTGAAAAATGATTTGAATTTGAATCAAATCTAAAATAAAACTTGAAATAATTTAAAAATTTTTAGACCAATCCTAACTCGACTTATTGGTCAATACAAATTAATATAATTATGATAAGTTATAATTAAAAGTATATTTGGATTCTTTTAATAAATTTAGTATAAAATTTTAATATTTGCCTTTTACTTTTATACTTAGTTTTATTAAATTTTGTATTCATTTTATTTATTTTTTTGTGTTCATATAACAATAAAAAAACAACGGTTTTGATGGTAATAGTATTGTATTTCCTATTTATTTTTAAGATATATAATTTTAACATTAACCATTAATTTTATATATTATATTCATTCATATTCTATATTTTATTTAT
Organism: Omphalea diandra; assembly: GCA_949677035.1. NCBI lineage: Eukaryota > Viridiplantae > Streptophyta > Magnoliopsida > Malpighiales > Euphorbiaceae > Omphalea > Omphalea diandra. The sequence continues at coordinate 21,299 of CATIWR010030213.1, read as the reverse complement.
TTGTTTTCTATTTTAAAAATAAAAAAAAAATCTAAACATGGTATAATAAGCGACATATATTCAAGCCAATTCTTTATCTCCCTAGAACATTTTCACAAAAAAATCCAAATTGTACTAAGAAATAGGATTGGTCACTATTCATTGATTTCAATTTTTAAGAATATTCAAGATTTAATATTTATTTCTTTCAATATTAGCACCTTACTATTTTTTTTTCTTTATGTGGTTTTAACAGTTCATCACTTATATCTAACTGGAGCATTCAGAGATATTTATTATCTTTGAATGCTAACATTAAGAATTAAACTTAAATAACTAGAAAATAAATAAACTTTCTTAACCAGTTGGACTAATATTTGAAGTTTCACTTGTTACGTTATGTATAGTAAACGTAAAGTTCAAATCCATAGAACAAGAGTTGCAAAGTGGGTCATAATGGATTTAGATAATTTTTTTATGTTCAAAATTGGTTGTTAGTATTTGAGGAAAATTTAGATTATATCTCTTCAAATTACATTTATATTTAAATTACTCCTAAAATCAATACATAGAAATAATTTCAATGAATATCAAGTTAACTTCTAAATGGATCAAATACAATTCTATTTTTTAAAAAATATTTAATTTAAATTAGAAATATTTTCATGTATGACTAAGTGAATTAATTGAGTTAAGTTTTACTCAAATTTTGTTTATTACTGAGATTCAATTAATTTTGGGTTTGATATAAATTAAAATGAGTTTAAATCAATTCAAATTTTGTTTATTATGTGGGTGAGCGTGTGTATATGTGTAAATTGAAAGAGAGAGAGAGAGAGAGAGTTTATGAGGCGATAAAATAACAATTATATATATACTTCTATTTCTCTATAGTTACTAATTAAGAAGACTTCAACCATAATTAATTTCAATTTAAAAGAATGACAATAATTCATTTGTAAATGGTAGAGGTCTCATCTATATGAATGATGTATTCTCTCATAAATAAGGAGTGAGATGGATATTGACTTTGGGTGGCAACAAAAGCACTTCGATGCTTAGATCACCAAAAGAGGCTTAAGCATGTGCCTTGAGCTACTCTAAGTTATACATGAGACCTTTCATCGGGTTGGCCTTGAGCTTTATAGTTTGTACCTTTGGGCTTGGATTGTAGAGTGTTCTTATAGTGTTTTGACTTGTTAGGCTTAGTTGAGTCTTATTTGATTTTATTCTTGATTAGTGAATCATACCTCAACACATATTAGCTGATGTCAGGACACCTAAAGAATTGATTATGCCAAACATGGTGAATGTTGAAGACTATGACAAAGGTAAATAGTATGTTCCACAATCTTAATTAATAGTTAGGTAGCTTCTTGAGGGAAGGGCCAAACTCATGGCTAGGTGGTAGAGACTTGTTGTTCATTTAACCAGGTAAAGTGTTTGGTCTTTTTCTTTAACCAGCTAGCTGATGATTCTTTGATCATCGAAAAGGATTAATGATCTATCAAGGGTGTGAAATGTAAGCTTAGGGGACTGTGTCCTTCATAGCCACTCTGATGCTTTAGTTAGTATGAGAGCCTTGAAAGCTTAAAGAACTTGGGAATGAGAGTAAATAATAGAAAATCATAACAAAAAACGTACCTTGGATGTAAAAGAGGTGATTATTTATACTCTTATTGATTTTAGATTCTTTACAGACATGCCAAAAATTGTGTTTGTTAGGTTTGTTCTTTTTATTTTGAGATACCCAAAAAAGTATGTACAATGTAACTGTCTTTCATTATCCGAACATTGTGAATGTAATTGCCCTTCATCGATCTTTGTCTGCCAGCGAATTTTTCAAACGTTGTTTGGTATTCAGTTACACAATGTTCAATCAAGGGTGAATACTTTTAATTTTGAAGATATGTGTCCTAACTAATGGTGTTCGATTAGACAAACGCTATCACTAGTCCCTCTGTAAGGTCTTATTTTATGGCATTTATGTCAGGTATTTCCTTCAGTTGGGAGGCTGAGTCTACCCATAGTAATGTTCGCATCTTAAACGTTGTCGTCTCTTTTGTCCTTTCAACTATCGTGCTTATTCGACTTTTGTGTCGATTAGGAATCCTAAAGTGTCCATTAGGTCCTCTCATTTATTAAGGCATGACTGTTGAGGTATTTTCATATTCTATAATTGTTAGTTTTTCTTCTTACTTCTGTGGCCTTTGGAATTTTTTTGCCAATTTCTATTACTTTCTTCTTTCTCTTAAGTTCTTTTGCCATTCCTGTGATCGCCCTCTACTTCAAGTACTTTAGTGTTACTTCTTTTTACTTCTTATATTTTCTTTCTTTTTCTTCTCTTATGAGTCATAGGTGAGACTATCGAGCAAGCTTTGGGCAAGCTTAGAAAGTATCACACTTTCATTAGGGTTAAGGATTTGGACCACTTCCGGGCCATATACTATATACCTATCAGATATCAATTATCTTATTGTACATCTAAGTATAGGGTTTCAGATCACATTGATGCGGAAATCACAGTGGTGTATTGGGAACAACTAGAGGTAGGACTTCGCTTTCCTTTTCATCTTACCCTCTTAAGTTTCCTTGTCTATTCCACTCACCCAACTTTACCTAAATGCCATTAGGATCTTATGTAGTTTAATTGAGATATATCGGGTAAAGGGTCTCGGCCTTACCACTGCCTACATCTAGTACTTATTACACGAAGCCCCTTGCGAACCCTTTTTAGACTTAATTGCTAAAACACGGTGCAATGTAGTTTTCGTCCTTCCTTCCTTCCTCTTTAAAGGATTGGTTGGATAAGTTTTTCTTTGTTTATCATTCTTTAGACTTTGTTAATCTTCTTAGAAAATTTATAGATAAACCTTCTGCCCCTCCTCTCTTTATGAGTGAAGATGATAGTAATGTACTGTCCCTGATCATCGGTGAATGCTCAAAGGTTCAGCCTTCATGGAAAAAAATATGTTCATCAATTTATTGGCAATGAGACTAAAACTACCCAATTTCCTACTAGGAAGTTAGAGAGTGTTGATTGGTCTGAAGGAAAGTCTAAACCCTCTAGTCCCTACTCCAAGAAAAGGAAGATCAAAGGCATTTAATTCTTGCTTATACTTTGTTATACTTTATTAATATCTACTAAATATTTTATGACATATATGAGATGGAATTTCTCAAGAACATTCGAATGGGCCTAGACATTGAGGAAGATGTCTTGGACATTTTGCCTTTGGGTGCCGAAGGCAATTTAGTTGTAGAGAGCATCCTACCTCCTCACCCAAAGCAAACAACATTTGTAATCAGCGAACTCCCTTCCCCCGTACTTGCTAAGAAGACTCCTCCTATTGCTGCTTCAAAAATAAAGGCAAAACAATAGAGAAGGAAAACAAATGGAAGAAGAGGTTTTTGTAATGAATAAGAACAACTCAGAAGACAAGCTGAGGGGTCAAGAGAAGATTGAAGCCTTGGAGGGCTTAGGGGAGGAATGCTTGAACCCTAAGAAATGGTTAGAAACCAACCTGAACTATACTGTCCAAAACTTTGCTATTTGTAATAAGTTTCTAGACTTTGTCAATCTTCATCTTAGCATGTAAGAGTGTATGACCATTCGTTTCAAAGACTTAGAGCATACTGGTGCTATGTATATACTTCATGGCCTGCAGATGCTGAAGAATAGCCATATAAGAAGATGTACAGCTGAAGAGTTTTCTACTGTAAGTATTTATTAGGTGTTATCTTTATTTTTGTTACATATTCATTCACCTCTGTCTAATTACTTCAATTTCGAATAGGTGGCTTAAACCAAGATGACTTAGCTAATTAAAGAGCATAAATCTGAGGTGTCCACCCTTCACCATAATTATTTTAAAAGAGTTAAAGAACAAAAGGCTCTCGATGATGAGATTGAACAAGGCCTTGACCCAAAGGGATGTAAAGCTGGCCAAGAAGAATGAGTTATTAGAGAAAAAAGATAGTCAACTGAAGATTGCTTTTTCTACAATACGAGGCCTATAAAGTTGTATGAAGGGTGTCCTTGATGCTAAAAAGTCTAGGGAGGCAGAAACATCCACTTTACATTCCTTAGTTTTGACAACTTATGGGCAGACTGTGAAGAGAGTCTTGGAACAGGATCACCTTGGGGTGGATTTCTCCAAGCTCAAGTGTATAAACATAAGGAAAATTTATGGAGGATGTGATGCTCGTGTTAGGAGAGGCAACAGTAGGAAATCATCTTTTGATACTTTGTATCCCACTGTTAAACTCCATTTGAACGAAAAGGATCATATGGTGAAGGTAGTGATGGTTCTAAGACTCGAGGAGCCATCAGTTTTTAGTGGCGAACTAGATGCAACTACTTTGTTTGGGATGGCGAGACTAGTTCCTTCACTTGTCGCTTCTAAAAGGGATGTTTAGGGTGTTGTTGATCCCAAAGAAGGAGCTCAGGGTGATATTGTTCCCCCCGTCCTATTTCTGCTGCTTAGACCTCTAAAAACTCCTAAGAGGTGATGGATTTAAAGGAATCTCCCTTTTTGAATGAAAAGTCAAACAAAGAGGACCCTCCTTTTAAAGGCCTTAAGGAAGCACCAGCTGTTATAAACCCTCCTCCTTCTTCATCAAAATAATTGTGATCTTCATTATACCATATAATCCTTCTTGTAACAAATAATTTTTTGTAATAAATAATTTTTGTTTTCGTTCTTCACTTTTTTTTTGCTTTTCTTGTAATGCATAATAAAAGAATAAGAAATAACATATATAAGGTTATATACTTATATTTGAAAACTTTATATTTAGTCCTTTCATGGCGAACGACCATTAAGTTAAAAAGCTTCTAAGCTTATAACTGTGAATAAGTATGTTTTTAGCTACATATGTTGAACTTAAAATGTTGGTTTGAAATGATTAAGTGTAAACACTTTAAGAGTTTCAAGCTTAAGTATTTTACAAGAAATGACTAAATATAAATATTCTTAAAAGTGTTCAATTGATTCATAACTTAAGTAACAAGTTATACCGATTGTAAAGCTTAATAAGTTATGGTATTTCTTACTTTATATTAAGATGGAATGGCCTCTTAACTAGACCTTTATAAAGTTGATCAAGTAATGAAGAATTCATCCTGATCGTACCCATGACTTGTTTTCAGAAGTCTTTAATCTTAGTAGGTGTTTTATAGCCTTAGGAGGGAGAGCCAAACCCATTTTCCTCTTTTTTTTTTTAATGGCCATTTAGGTTAGCCAAACCAATACTTTTAAAGTGATTTGAATTTTCACTTAGTAGAATTTATGGCTTTATTATGTGAGCCAAACCCTTTTTTTAATAGAGTTTATGGTTTTATTAGGCGAACTAAGCCCTTTATAAACACAATGAATATTATGACTTTTTAAAAGGGCTGAAACCTTTATGCATAAGATGTACTGAAATACCTCTTTATTAATAGTATTTGCAAAGATTGTTTACATTCCAAAATCTAAGAATCCATTTCCTTTTTAATGTTGCTAACTGATAAGCTCCATTCATGTCACATTCTCAAATAGTTGTGGTCTTTCCTAGTTAGCTCCTAGGTTTCATACCCCAACATCTCCTTTGCCTATTTTAGCTTTCCTAAGTATACGTTCACCTTTTGGAAAAAGATCTTTAGTGAACTCTTTTGTTATGGTATGAAGCAACCTTTGTTTTGTATGTTGTTGTATGGATGATTGTTTGCTTTCTTCGTTCTTCAAGTAGGTCAATGTGTAGTCATACTCCTTCATTTTTAGTACTTAGATCAAAATGTTGAACTCTAGGATTGTCGATTTTGATCTCTATTGGAACCACTACTTCTATGCCATAAGCTAGGCTAAAGAGTGATTCTCCATGGGCCCTTCTAAGGGTCGTTTGGTATGTCCAGAGAACATGAGTTAGATATTCGGCCCAGTCTCATTTAGCTTCATCAAGTCTTTTCTTTTGTCCATTGAGGATTATTCTATTTATGACTTTCTCTTGCCCATTCATTTAAGAGTGGGCTATTGAGGTGAACCTTAGATTGATATGAACATTCTTTTAAAATTGCTTAAAGGTATCACAGTCAAACTGCTTTGTCTTTGTTCATGATGAGTGTGTTTGGGATGTCAAAACTACAAATTATTTCTCTCCAAAAAATTTTTTCTACCATTTTTATTATGATGGTGGCCACTTCTTTGGCCTATACCTACTTGGTAAACTAATCAATGGTGACAATGATGAACTTTCTTTACTAGGGAAAAGGACCAAGAATGTTCATTCCCTAAACAATAAATGACTAAGGGCTGGTGATGCCAATCTATTGAACTGTTGGGACTCTTGAGATCTTAACATGTTTTTGACACTTTTCGTAAGTACATACCAATTCTTTTATGTCTTTGTTTATCGTTAGCCAATAAAACCCTTAAAGTAGAGCCTTATGGGCCATAGTCTATGATCTTTTAGAGGTACATTATTCCTTTATGAATCTCTTAAAGAATATAATTACCTTCCTCCTTAGAGACACATTTTATCTAGAGGTATATGGCTAATGTCCTGAAGAGTGTTTCATCAAGGTATGAGTATTCAAGGCTTCCATTTAATTCTTCGATATTTCTCCCCTATTAAGATATACTAGATGGTCAACCTTAACCAAACATCTAGTTTTGTGATGTTGAGGATTTCCTATTCATTTATGATAGGTTGTTGCCATTCCTCTTTAAGTGGAAAGCTCTGGAATGCTCCTCATTGTTCAGCTGCAACCTTGGCTATGTTGTCTGTTTCTATGTTCTCCTCTCTAGAGATCCAAGTGACTTTCCATACTCCTCCTTGTAGGTGAGTCTATTTAATAAGGATTAACACTTCTTCAAGTATCTTATTAGATTGTCATCTTTAGCTTGAAAGACCCTTGTAATTTGGTTAATAACTAACATGGAGTCATTGAACACCTGTAACTCTTTTGCTGTCAATTCAAGGGCTAAATTCAACCTAGTTATTAAAGTCTCATACTCCTGCAGCATTATTAGTAGCATTGAAATTCAAGGCAATAACATATATAATATTAATTTTACCCAAACTCTAAAGTATGATTCCTTTTCCTACTCCATGTTCATTGGATATGCCACCACATGCAAAGTCTAAGTATCTCTTAGCGAAGCACTGGTCTATCTGTCACCTGTCATCTCCATGACAAAGTTAATAAGACATTGGGCCTTCAAGGCCTCCCTAGGTTGATACCTAATGTGATGTTCGTTGAGTTGAACTACCCATTACACCAATCGCCCAGAAGTACCTGACCTTTGTAGGACTTTCCTTAGAGGTTGATCTGTCTAAACTAAGATGGTGTGCACTTGAAAATAGGGTCTTAACTTTGTTGATGAAGTTACCAAGGCCATAATAAGATTTTTTGACTTGGGGTACCTTATCTTAGCCCTATGAAGGACTTGCTAGTGTAGTAAATGGGATTTTATTCACCATTTGCTTCTCGAACCAAAATTAAGGCTAACGTCTCTTACATAGCTACCAAATAAATATAAAGTGTTTCACCTATTTCGAACATGCTCAAAAGAGGTAAGGTGGTAAAGAATGCCTTGAGTTCCTTAAATGTTGTCTAGCAATCTTCTGACCATTTGAAGTGTTTCACGTTTTTTAGGCTTTTATAAAAGGGAAGGCATATTTTGGCTGAGTAGGATATGAAGCATCCTAGTGTTATGATTCTTTCATTTAGCTACTAAACTTCATTAATTGTTCTTGGTGGTTTCATATCTAGGATGGCTTGGATCTTTTCAGGGTTTACCTTAATGCCTCATTCGAAAATCATGAACCCTAGGAACTTGCATGCCTTCATTCCAAAAGTACATTTCTTTAGGTTTAATTTCATGCCATACTTGTTTAAAATATTAAAAACTTCCCCAGGTCATCTGAATAAGATTCATCAATTTTGATTTTTACAATAATATCATTAATGTATACCTTTACATTATTACTAATTTAATCTCAAAGCATATCGTTCATCAACCTTTGGTATGTTGCACCTATATTTTTTAGACCAAAAGGCATTTTGGTGTAACAATAAGTACCTGATCTATTATAAAGTTAGTCTTTTCTTCGTCCTCCAGATGCATTGATATTTGGTGGTATCCCTGAGTTGCATCTAAGTAGCTATATATTGAAAAACAAGTCGTGGAGTCTACTAGCTATGTTTGGTAGTGGGTAGCTATCTTTAGGGCAAACCTTATTTAGGTCCTTGAAGTCGATGCACGTCCTCCATTTGTCGATTGGTTTCCTAACCATCATAAAATTTGCCTCCTAGTCAAGATGCTTTACTTCCCTAATAATACATGTATTTTGAAGTTTAGCTACTTCTTTTCCCATGGCTTTTTGTCTTTCAGGGGTGAACCACCTCTTCTTTTATTGGATAGGCTTTGCCATGAGGTTCATAATTAATTTATGACATGGAACCAAATGATGGATTCCTGGTATCTCTTTTGGTTTAGAGGTGAATGTCTCTATGTTCTCTAGAATGACATGGGCAAGTCATTTGGTTGCCAGCTGACTTATATTTGCACCATATCTGATTATTTTGTTAATTAAAATGTCAAGTTCAGCTAACTTACAAATTAGTTTTGTTTACTCTTGGTGTTCGGGATTCGCTTGTTCAGTTTTTAGCATTCCTGCTTTTTATTGTAAGGCTATGTGGTTGCATTCATTCGTCATCTTTCAGTTCCCTATCATTGTTACCACTCCTTTAGGTATTGGTATTTTCATGGTTAGGCATCTTATACTCTATAATGCACTTGTTTCAAAGAGATAAGACCTTCCAAGAATTTCATTGTAAGGAAACTCCTCATCAATGACATGGAACAAGGTTTTTACTGTTCATGTTACTCTGAATCTTTCATCCATCATTTCTACTATTAGGCTAGTTATCCTGATGGATCATAGTTGTTTTTCACTTAACCTTACAAGTGGCTTCCTTAATCTTCTAAGGTCTATCAGCGTTCCTCCTAGCCTTGTAGGCTTGTTCAATGATAGCATTGGTTACGCTCCTCCTATCAACCATTAATATTTTAACAAAGTATTCATTTAGGACACCTTTCATAACTAAGGCATCATTGTAGGGGGGCATCAATGTGTTCCTTGTCGTCGGTGCCAAACATGATTGTTGGGAGGCCTTAATGAGTACTGACGAGGAAAATTTTCCATTGTGATCACTTTTTGTTCTATGTTTTAGGTTCATCTCCTTTAAAGATCACATTGATCACTCCTGTTATTCTTTTGCTGGGGCGTTATTCTAATCTTGGTTTTTGATCTTCTTTTTTAAGTCTCTTCCCCTTTGTGCCTTTGACAAACTTCTTAAGTGCTCTGGTGTGTGTATGTGTCTCTCGACTTTCTTTTTCAGGTCCCAACACTATTTGGTATCGTGCCCATGATCTTCATGGAATTTATAAAATAAAGTTTTATTATGTTTAGTAACCCTATCTAGGTTTAGCTTTCGAGGGTAGTATATGTCAATACCATTTTGTTTAATCCAGAGTAGAATATTACCTAGGGTGTCATTTAATGGCGTGAACTATGTGTTTGTGCTACTCTTCATTCAGGTAGAGGAAGGATTATAGCTCTGTAGGGTTCGATAGTGGGAACTATATGTTCTTCTTTCTTGAGTCCGTATTTGAATTCATCATTCTTCGTTATTCCTCTCTTTTATTTTTCCTTCATTGAGTTCAATATAACTATGAGCTATGGTTATTAGCTCAGAGTAAAAGTAAATGGTCATTGTATAGAGCTTGTCCTTCAACCTGTCAAATGTAATTTTGCTTCTCATGGCTTCTATAGTTGTTTTGACATTAATTATTTTGATCTCCATGGCTTCTTTATTGAACCTATCGATGTATTCCTGAAGGGTTTTACCTTCTCTTTTCTTGCAAGAGCTCAATGAACTTGTTTTCCTCTTGCAAGGGATGTTAGTGGTAAATCTTAAGAGAAAAGCATGTTCTAACTCTTTGAAAGAATGAATAGAGCTAGAAGATAGTTGAAGATAAGAGTAGTAAGGAAAACCTTATAAAGTACAACATCAAAAATATCTTTGATCAGCATAGTGGTTCGACAGGTTGATAAATGGGTATGTGGATCTCTCATTCCATTATGCATTTGTACCGTTAGAAGTTTCCATTTATGAGGAAACTTCTCCCCAATGATCTCCAATGCTAAAGACAAAGTTTCTAAGTATTTTTTTAACTGAGCTTGACTTGGCTTTAAAGTGTTTTGTTTAAGAATTAGCTTCATTATCAGTAGCGGTGTCAATCACCTTTTTACCATATCTAATTATAGCTTTATCTTTGTTTGCTAGCTACGTGGTTTAGGAACCTTGGGGATTTAACAATTAAGGTTGTGGCTCTCCATTATGCTCTCCACGGTTTTCTCTAGGTTATTGTATGATGATAGTTACTAGGTTTGTACTTAGAGCCTTGGCCATCTAGTGATTAAATTTTTTTATAGTGACCTACATAGGTCTTGCTAAAGCTTCTTGAAACTGTGTCAAAGCTTCATTTATAGTAGTTGACGTGTCAGTGACATTGATACGCGCAGTAGTGACTAGTGTTGCCCCTGAAGATGTATTCTCTTCCTCCTAAGCTGGAAGAGTGAGGAAAGGGTTATTTCTAGTGTGATAAGGCATTACTCACTTTGGATCAAAGGCAAAAATTTTATTTTTTTTTTTACAAGAGATATGTATTTAAAGATGTAAATATGGAAGCATTAAAGGAAATAATCAATGAAATAGTAGGAAAAAGATTTCCCATTGATGGCGCCAATTAATGGTTCTTTGATCACTGAAGAAGGTAAATGACCTATCAAGGGTGTGAACAAATGTAAGCTTAGGAAACGGTATCCTCCATAGCCACTCTAATGCTTAAGTTAGTATGAGAGCCTTGAGAGCTTAAGAGGTTAAAAAACTTCAGAATGAGAGTAAATAATAGAAAACCCTAATAAAAAATGTACCTTAACTGTATACGAGGTTATTATTTATACTCTTATTGGTTCTAAATTTTTCATAGACATGCCAAAAATAGTATTCATTGAAGTTTTCCTTTTTATTTCAAGATAACTAAAAAAGTATGTACTGCATGGTCATCCTTCATTATTTGAATGTTATGAGTGTAACCGCCCTTTGTCGATCCTTATCTACTAGTGAATTTTTCAAACGTTGTTTAGTGTTCGGTGATACGATGTTCAATCTTTTAAGGGTGAATACCTTTCATTTTGAGGACACATGTCCTACCTAATGGGGTTGGTAGATGAATGCTAACACTAGTAAAGGCCATTTATTCATTTAGACACTTATTAGTTCAGGTTGCTTAGCAAGGTGTTAAGCATTTCTCCTCATCCTTAGACTTATTGTTTATATTTCACCTAGTGTCTACTAAACCATTTGGCAAATTTTTATTGTCTATCTTATTTTAACCTTCATTAGATGACTTAAACTCTAATGACTTCATAGTTTCACTTAAGGTGTAGGAGTTCTTTCAAAATATTCCTTATCAGCTTTTCTTATTGTAATATTTCTCTTGACATTTTAAATTTGAAAGATATTTGTTTAGAGCCAAATGGTTATTTTGATAAGCGTGAGATGACAAGTGGAATATTATAGGTGTTTCTCACCACGTCTAGCTCCCATGATCTAAAAAATGTTTCGGATATCCTTTCTTATGGATGATATCAAATTACATAAATATTTAGGGCATACAACCCTTATTTTTCAATTCATATTGATTATCCAAGAGATATGAAAAGTCTCTCCTAAGGCTCATAATTCTCATATTGGCTTCTTTTATCTATAAATTTTTGCTTTTTTGTATCTTCTCTCCTTTATGTTCCCATTCCTTCCATTTAGATATACTCATAAAACCTTGTCAACTATTCTTTTATTTTTTCTTTTCCATTTCCATGGTCACCAACAAAAGAAAGTTATAAAATCCATAGATTTAATGAGCCCCTAAAGATAGATTCTTTTGAATATAATGAGTTTAGAGATTATTATAAATATCAATGGTCAAAAATCTCTTTTAAGGCCACTAAGGATGACCTCATCCCTTCCTACTTTTAAGGAATGAGGAAGATAAGAAAAAATTCATTATTAGGATCCTACTAATATCGAGACGATTTCCTTAGCAAGAAAGAAAGGTGAGAGGAAGAAACTTAGCAGAAGTATAATAGTTTATTATAGAAAGTAGGTCTTCTTATAAGGACCTTTTGATCTTTTTTTCCCAAGTGGAAAATAGGTGGTCTCTTCCTCTCCTCCCTTCTTCGTTAAAATCTTCAATTGATTTCATGTTAATTCGATCATGTTTTTTCCTAACTTTGTCTTCAAACTTTCACTGCTTCAAGCTTTTATGCTCCAAATATTATACCACACCTACTACTAACTTTTTCAACTTTTTCTTTAACTTTCAGAGGTTTCGGTACTAATGCTTTAACATAAGCCTTAGTAAAATGCTCTTCTATGAAATTCCAAATAAGATATTACGTTAGAATGGATAATGGGTAATGATCTAAAAGTTCTATAATGAGAATTGAGGCTTTAATATTTGTTGGTTAATGCCACAAAATGCCAAAGATGAAGGGGTGCAGTTAATGCCTATAAAAAAGACTAGAGCGACGATGATCTCCAAAATATGGAGGTAATGCTTTGAAGCTTTTAAAGGCTAATAGAGTTAAAGATGCTAATGAGTGCTTTACTAGTAGATTTATTTAACCATATAATGATGTTATGCTAATTTAAATTTGCTTGTATTCATTTTGTAATGATGGAGACTAAATATAAGTTCAACTTTAACATTTTTTAGATGATGTGTTAGTTAAAACCATCATTAATAGGCTAGAGATAGCTTAGATAAGTGAGTCTTATATCATTGTCCCTAGCACAATAAACTCAAAATCTTGCTTCGGGCTAAAGGTCAGACTATTGAGGATATCACTTAATGAACTATCCTTGAGAAGAAGAAGGGGTTTAAGCTAATGATGGTTAGGCATCTATCTTAGGTACGTTTTGCAAATAGTGGTAAGGTTGTAACCTCTAAAGGTGGTTAAAGTTGTTGAAATGGCTGATATAGATTCTCTAGTTGCTCTTTTTACTTTACCTCCCCCAATAGGTGAGAGCTTACTAAAGCATCATATTAAGAATCAAGTCGGGGATAACTCTTTTAATAAATGCTAGTAGGTTTAGGGCAACATTAACCTCATAGTTGAGCCTTTAATTGTTGAAGCTTCTTCACAGAAAAAAGTGATGGAATACCAATCATCACTTTAATGAAGAAGAATTAGTGCAAGAATATCTAGATGGTTACTCTTGATGAAAAGGAAGCTAAGGTCAAAGCTAGTAAGACGATAGAAAGTAGGCATTCATACAGGGATCCTATAAGATCCCATTTCCTTCAAATAGGATTTAGTAGACCTTTAGAAAATATTATAATGATAGCTCACCCCCTTTAGGTAGCCTTCAAATGCTTCAACATCATTGAGAGTTTGAACTTCCTTAGGGAGCCCTAATAAATGTAGAAGGCTTTGGATATTCTCTTTAAGAGCTCCATAAACTGCATAATATAGGTAAGTTATGGTCAACACTTAAATGTAAGTTTCTTTAGTCTTAATTTTTTTTAAGATGTTCTTTTCTTTTTTTTTTTTTATTTGGTTTGATATATATTTTTTACAACAAACCTTTACAACTGTATAGATTTTTAAATGCTTTCGAAGGCTACAAAGGTAATACAAATGACTTATGGCATATGAAGATGAAAACAGAAAATACAAAAGTAAAAGTAAAAAGAATTCAAGCTAGGGTTGGTTATCAATAATGAGGTCTCCACTAAGGAAAAGCTTCTTAAGACATTGAACAAGTCCATCAATGAAAATAAGCAACTTATTTCTTCTAAAATTACTTTGTTTGAGAAGCTTAAGGATGAGAAAGATTGTAAGACTTCAATTGAAAATAATAATGAGCTTTTTAGGACCTTTAACATCTTGAAGGGGCAAGCTAGAATAAAAAAATAAGCTCATCAAAGACCAATAAGCTTTCATTGCCTATAAGGAGTAAGTATAAAAATCTTTACTAAATGAGCAAATCAACGATTTACAGGTAGCTTGAGAGGTTAATAAGGAAGTTTAAAAGGCTATCAAGGAGAAAAATAAGGCTCTATAGGGGGTGGCTACTAAAAGGATAAGTCTTCATGATAATATCATTCAAGAATGCTATAATTTTGATAAATTTTGCAGGGTGCTAGTGAGCGCAACAGAGAAATGTCTAATGAATGGCTTGAATAAGCAACTTGATGATGTCAAAAAATCGTATCCAAACCTGCAAGCTCTTCCACCTAGTAGAGTCATTGTCTCATGTTTTAAGGCTCTTTTTCCTTCTTCCTCTTTGTCTTTTCCAAAGTGGACCACTCCTTTAGCCAATCCTCAATCTATGCTCCTAGTCTCCTTATATTTTTTTTTTATTTTTGTTATTCTTATAATCAATAGCTATACTTAATTGATATACTCAATATATAGATAGTTTTTTTCTCCTACTTTGTTTTTATGATTTTGTTTAATAGGTAATATATGATGTTACTTGATATTTTTGTTCTTTTAATACATATATCATGTGAATGAATTGATACTAAAACCAAAGTTTCCATATTTATAAGATTTTAATTTTGATTACCTTTTCTACAAGGTCTTTACTGCCTCTGTTATAAGGTCACTAATTGTCTTGATCTTGAGGACTTTGAGTGACTTAACCTCCTTAGGACTTTTAATGCCTTTAACTCCTAAGATATTTGCAGGCCTCAATCTTAAGGACCTTGATATCTATTTGAATTTAGGAGGTTATTTATATTGGCAAGTTTGCAAGACTAAAGAATTGAACTTTCATTAATGATAAAAGACCAAATGCAACCTTATGGATGGTATGACTTTAAATGTTACATATTCCAAGTGCGAAGAATATTTTTACCTCCTAAATGAATTAGCTATTACATAGTGCTAATGACTTGAGAAATTTTGAATAAAAATTGCTAAATGAGTGTTAATTTGCCTTAGCCTTCTTTTTTACTCATTACATCTAACTTTTTTGTGAGTGGGTCACTATAACTTTTTAAGGTTGATCATGTGCTACTTAAAAGTTTTACTTTTGACAATCATATTATCCACATAGACTTTTATGTTTCTCCTCATCTAATCCTTGAAGATTTTATTAACAAGCTATTGATATAGCTTTTGAATTCTTTAATCGAAATGGCATGGTCGTGTAACAATAGGTGTCATGCTCTATTATGGAAGTATTCTATTCATCTTGGAGATCCATTCTTAGTTATTGATAGTTTTCAATTACATCTGGTAAAGTGAGATATTTGTATGTAATAAAATTAATGAATTTCTTAGTTATTAAGAGTAAGAAAGATTCTTTAGTGTAGGCCTCATTTAAGTTAGTGAAATTGACACACATCTTCCACTTCCCATTAATTTTCTTGACCAACATTACATATGATAACCATTAAGGATATTAGACCTCTCAAAATACCCTAAATTTTAAGAGCTTTGATACCTTATCTATAATTACAACCTATCTTTTAGAGTCAAACTTTCTCACCCTCGGCTTGAATGGCCTAAAACTTAGGTTTACATTAGGGTTACAAGTCATAATAGAAGGATTGATGCCCTCAATGACAAAGCTATCTTATTGGCTATATCCTTTGATTAATACCATTATCTTCAACATTAATTGCATTTATAACAAAGTTATCTAGCATAGTTTCATCTTCTAAGCTTATATTCTATATTAATAACTGGTAACACTCACATAAAACTACATATTCACCTCGCACAGTGTCCCTAGTCCATTTTCTATTGAAAACTTTATCGCTTGGAACCCTATACAAACCATAAGTATAGGTCATTCAATAATAAACACCCTAAAATTGCATTGTAAGGGAATGATATATGGACCACTACAAATATCCCCTATAAGGTTTTGTTGAGAAGAGCCTGCCTAACTACCATATGTTAAACATTAGAAGTTTCTTACCATAATCCCCCTTACTATAACCTTCAAGGGTGGATTGTTTTTATCATCTAGCTTTATCTTTCTAATCACATTTATAGGTAATAATTTGACTGCATTCCAATCATCAGCAAGACCTTTTCTATAATGAAGTTGGTGATGATGCTCCTTATCACCAATTTGTCATAGTGGAAGAGTAATCAAATTGCTCTCATCTTTTGGCAAAAAATTGAAAGTATAATCTTTCCAATTATCTATGACATATTCTTTACTTATATGTCTCCTTTTGTACTACCTTCATTTTTCAAGCTCCTTCCCCTTCATGTAGTTTCACTAAGGATGATGTTAATGGTACCTACCCTACCATCATTATGAGATAATACCTTAGTTAATTTCTTCTTAAGCTTTATATATGCCTCACATATTATTTAAAATACCCTTACTTAATCAACCTTTTTGTCTCTTACTTTAGGTTTTCATAATCTCTTGTATCGTGCCCCAAGACTTTATGGAAGTGGTGCTACTTTGAGTTATCTCTGCTTATAGGGTTTTCCTTCATTTCTTTAGGCCATTGTTAAATATATAAAAAGAAAAAAAGATATTAATTGTTTAACTAGTCAATATTTTAATTTTTTACATGTGAAAGCATTTTTTAGGAAGTGTAATAGACAATAACTTAGTTTTTATTTTAAGAATTTAAGAGTCACAGATAAATAACACAATATTTAAAATAATTTCATGATATATCACATATCAAATTATGAATGTTTTTAAATAGTTAAGGTGTTAATTTTTGTTATAGATGATGTGTCAAGTTATATATGTGTGTGTATGTGTGTGTGTGTGTGTGGGAAAATTACAAATTTAGAGTCTAAACTTTTTAATTTTTTCTATTTTGGTGTCTAGGCAAATTTTTTATTCAATAAAGTGTTTGAACTGGGCCATAACTTTGTTGCATCGATTTAACCTAGAAATAGATTTTATACAATATTTCAACTAATTATGTATCTAAAATTTAGATACAAAATTTGTTCACTTTAAATATAGAATTTATGTTATGAATGTTGAGGGGAAGAATGTTTAGAGAACATGTGACCCAAGGCATTGGACTCACTCCTTTACTTTGAATGATGTGTTTTGAATGATAACAAAACTATTATTTTGAAGGATAACAAAACTATAACCAATCCAAGAGAAGTTCTAATATTTGTACTCTAATGTTTTTAAATGATTTGAACAGACTCAACAAACGTTAAAAAGGGAGATTATTATGAATACTGGAGGGAGAATGTTTGGAGAACATGTGACCCTAAGACTTAACAAAAGTTAAAGGGCCATAACAAGTTCAATGGGCATTGTATAAGTTCAATGGGCGTTAAATATCTATTAACAGGCATTGAACCATTCAACGGACATTGAAGTATGAGCAATGGACATTGATTGGATGTTGCACTTTTGCTAAAGTCTTCTAGATCTCACAACGGGCATTGTCCCTTTGTAATTGTCATTGGAGAAGAGTTATAGGTTGAGTTGTGCTAGACCTTGCCACAAACACTGATGTTTTGCAATGGGTACTGATTTGGCCTAGTAACAGAGGTTGTAGATTCACAACAGACGTGGGAAAATGTCCAAGTCTGAGCTAAAGTCTGAAAATTGAAATGCGCGTTGGCCCTTCTCGGTAGACATTGAAGGAGTTTCTAACAGGCATTATGAATTGCTTAACAAGCATGGAAAACAACTATGCAAAGTTTGAAACATAAAGCACGAAGTTCAAGCTTTTTGGAAATGAGCAACGAGCATTATTCTTACTCCAATAACATTGTAGTCAAAGCCAATAGGCGTTGATTAATGGATAATGGGCATTGGAAGTAACTATTGCAAGTTCAATAAAGGTTAATGAAGAACAACGAGTGTTGTCACCTCTAACGACTAGTTTGGCAGAAAAGCTATCAGACTAAACATCAATTGTTTCAACGACTAGTTTTACAGTTTGTCTATATAAGAAGCATTTTTAAAGACCAAAAAGAGATTAGAAACTTTATGAACAACTTGTAAATGTTTTTAACAAGTCTTTGTGCAAACCTTTTATGGTGTTGCTTTGTATTTGAGTAGAGTGATTATTTTTTTTACTCTTTTGAGAGTAGGTTTTCTTATGCACTAATTTGTGTATTTGCTACCTATTTGAGAGGCATAAACATTACTTAGATCTATCCTTGACATGGTTGTAAAAGTTGGTATTGTGCCTAAAAAAACAACAAAGGGTAGGTTCTTCCTGAGCCTCTAAAAGGAAAGGTTATCTTTAAGCCTGTAAAAAAGGGAAGGTTTGTCTTTAGCCTAGAAAAGGGAAGGTTTTTCTTGCGCCTTGAAAAAGAAATAGAAAGGCCTAAGTGAAAGTTTGGGGAGTGGAGTAAACAAGTTATTAAACTACTATAAATCCTTATGTTGTTTTATGTGTTTGTTGTTTTCGCTTTAATTGTCTGTAGTTGTGATTTTTGTTTTTTATTACAACCCAAGTCACCCTCCCTTTTAGGTTGCCTCATTGCCACTTAGTCCAACATTTGGTATAAGAGCCTAACCTCTTTTGAATCTTAAGTGCAAGAGGTACAAGATCATGACAACCATTAAGTCCTTTTACTGTGGAAGCTTTTTAAAAAATGCACTAATTCAAACCAAAGGAAGCAATACGTCCATGGAGCTAGAAGGCTACCATTAAGAGGAAAGAAAGAGAAGGAGCTTAATGAATTCCACATCCACAAGTGATGATGAATTCTCCTGTAACAAAAGGATAAAAAAGAGGAAGGTCGAAAAGAAAGCGAAAACTAGATTTCTGATGGCCATGGAAGATGAATTAAATAAGGGCTCTTCAAATGAGGTATGTAAATTTGATGATGATACCAATGAGATGTTCACATTAGAAAATCTTATTGAGGCCCTAAATTAACAAATAATTATTTGAATAAATGTTTTTATAGAAATAAGATTTTGAGAAATAAAACTGGATTTTTGAAAAATAAAATTTCCTCCATTCTAAAATTAGAGATGATCTTCTAAATGAAGTTGAATGTTTGAGAAAAAAAAAAAAGAATTACTTTCAAAAGAACTTTTCTTAGATTCAAATGAAAGAGAATTTTTAAAAATGAAAATTAATGCTTTAGAAAGGGATAATGAAGAGTTAAATTCTAAAAAGAAATTTTATAAAACTCTTTCCAAACAAAATGACAATTTAAAAAAAGAGGTTTTAGACTTGAAAAACTCTCTTTCAAATTTTAATAAAGGAAAAGAAAAACTAGATTTACTTTTGGGATCTCAAAAAGATACTAGTGTGAAACATGGTATTAGATATAATCATGCCTCTTTCTCAACTTCTAAAAGTGTGTTTGTTAGAGCTTTACTTTCTAAAATACCTAATCTCTAAGTTGTTGAATCACAAAGCTCTTCACAAATGGCTAATGCCAACGGAAAGGCTACGAGCACAACACTAGCACACGTATACACTAAAAAGCCTAGGCAAAAGGCTAATCATGCTAACAAGGCAGAATGTAAGGCTTCTCACCCTCTGCTCAAAATGGAGAATCAAATGGTGAATGGAGTTGTAGAATTTGAAGAAGAGTTAAAGTTTTTGAAAAAGACTTGTATTTTTAGATAATCACAACAATTGGTATCATTAACTGTAATGTATCTATTTTCCTCTTTTTTTTTTGTTTAATAATGTTTCCCAAAGGGGAGTTTATTTTATGAACCAAAATTGGTATCAGTTTGTTGTTTTTGTTTAGGAATCTTTAGCAACTATCTTTCCTTTCTTATTTTTCTCAATTTGTGAAGAGAATATGTAAACCTAAATTATGTCAACTGGATTTGTGTTTGAATATATTGGAATATTTATTAGAAGGAAGCATAAAGATAGGGGAAGTTTTTCTTTGTTGTTTGTTCAGTATTTTTTATATCATCATGTTTTTCTTATTTTCTTTAAGGAACTTGGTCTAGTTTTAAAAAGAGAATGTTTATATGTTTGTAAGAGAGAGAACAGTTTTTTTAGAGGGAGAATTTTTGTATATCTTTTTTGTCATGATGACGAAAAGAGAGAGAAGTTTTAGATGCTTTGAACTAATGATTTGATTATTTTGAATGGTAACAAAACTATAATAAAACCAAGAGTAGTTCTAATATTTGTACTTTAGTGTTTTTGGATGATTTGAATAAACTCGACGAATATTAAAAAAGGAGATTATTGTAAAAGTTAAGGACCAATGTTTTGAGAACATGTGATCCAAGACCCGATGAATGTTAAAGGGCTAGAATAAGTTGAATGGGCATTGTGCAAGTTCAATAGGCATTGAACATCTCGCAATGCACTTTGAACCATTCAATGGACATTGAAATATAAGTAATGGACATCAATTGGATGTTGCTCTTTTGCCAAGTCTTCCAGACCTTGCAAAGGGTGTTGTCCCTTTACAACAGGCATTAGAGAGGTGCTCCAGGTTGAGCTGTGATGGACCTCGATGCAGAAATTAAAGTTTTGCAACAGGCATTGATCTAGCCTAGCAACAGATGTTGTAAATTCACAATAAGCATGGGAAAAGTATCCAAACTTAGGCTAAAATTTGTAAAACTTGAAACAGGTGTTAACCCTTTTCAATAGGCATTAAAAGAGTTTTCAATGGGCATTGTGAATTACTCAATGAGCATGGAAAGTAACTGTGCAAAGTTTAAAAAAAGACCACAAATTTCAAGCTTTCTAGAAAATGAATAATGATCATTGTTCTTGCTCCAACAAACGTTGTAGTCAAAGCCAATAAATGTTAATGGATGGATACCTGATGTTGGAAGTAACTGTTACAAGTTCAACTGGGGTTGAAGAAGAACAACAAGTGTTGTTACCTCTAACAGCTAGTTTTGTAGAAAACCTGTCAGACTAAATATCAACAGCTAGTTTTAGAGTTTGGCTATATAAATAACATTTTTGAAGATCAGAAAAAGGTTAGAAACTTTGAGAAACTTTGTGAACAACTTGTAAACATTTTTAACAAGTCTTTGCGCAAACCTTTTATGGTGTTGTTTTATATTTGGGTAGAGTGAGATTGTTTTTGTTACTCTTTTAAAAGTAGGTTTTCTTATGCACTAATTGTGTATTTGCTGCCTATTTAACATGCATAGACACTATTTGGATCTATTCTTACTAATAGTTGTAAAAGTTGGTATTGTGCCTAAAAAAATGCCAAGGGGTAGGTTTCTTCTTGAACCTGTAAAAGGAAAGGTGATCCTTGAGCCTATAAAAGGAAAGGTTCTTCCT
>CATIWR010030209.1:0-27936 GCA_949677035.1 Omphalea diandra | reverse complement strand
AATAAATATTACAAAGAAGTGTAAAATTTTTTGTAACAAAGAGAAATGCACATAATATTGTATAAAGTTATAAAGCAATTAGAGTTATTTTAAGTATTAAGCAATTTTATAAAATCAATAAATCGACTTTAAAATATCATCGCTCTATATAAAAATCGTGTATTGACAATTATTTTGTAATATCATAATCTATTTTGTAAAGTGAAAAAATTAACTATTATAACTTATCACTTTAAATAAGAATCATTTTTAGACATATATTTTATAATTAAAAGATCTATTTTGCAATATAAATATATTAATAAATAGATATAATAATAAGTATATAATATTTATATTAAATAATATGATGTTGGTATAATAGTAATAATAAAGTATAGTAGTATATTATATAATAGTATAATAGTATAGCAATATGGATTGAGATGCAATATAGGCGGGTTGTGACTAACAGTATGTTTGATATAAATAAATTTTATAATTTTTGTGAAATTCATTCGCAAACTTATATTTATAAATGAAAATTCATTTGAAATTATATTTCGTTAAATTATTGAAACTTATTATGGCTAAATAAAATTCTATAAAATTGGGTAAAATTTATAAACAAATTCTAAAAATATAAATTTTGTTTATTATTACAAAAATATACTACCTTTTTTTGATGCATTCATTCACCATTTGATGGTAACAAAATCCCCATTTATTACAATAAGACTTTTCAGCATAGTTCTTTCTTTCTCAATCATTCACTAAGATTTGTATAATATTTTTTTTTTCCAATGAGTTGCTTCCAAGGTTTGAACACATATATTAAATATATTATTAGTCCTAAAATTGTTTCTATACCTTCGAATTTAATTTTGAATTGCTTCCATCGTGTGTACATATAGATTATATAAATTGGAGGTTTTTTCCTTTTTTTTTTGAAATATAATCATTACTCAATGTATTTTCTTTTTAAGTAATTTAAACAGTCTTATAATAGATCTAATAAATTCATGAAAAATTTATTTTATCAATCTTTTCAATAATTCAAACTAAAAATCACAAAAACAAGCATACTTTTCTACCATTTAAACTCAATATTCATATTAACATTTCCTTATGCATGAATAGGAGATATCCAAGATATTTTTTTATCACATATTCATAACAACTAGCTAAGTAATGGATTACAAAAGAAAAGTAACTAGCGAAAAATTCCCCCATTTACGTGTAACCCTAGTGTTTTTTAATGACATAATTGGCTTCAGAATTGAAATTCAAAATAAAATTGAACTGCAAAATTTTAATTTTATTGTTTGGATATTTCATTCAAAATTAGAATTATAATTTCACATCAATTCTATGAAATTCAAAATATTGTCTATTTCATTTTTAAATTCTTAATCCAATCTATAAGAATTAGAATTCTAAATCACATGAAAGAGTATAACAAGTTATTAAAGGCGGTCATTCAAACTAAATCAAATCAAATCGAATCAAAATTTAAAATTTGAAAAATACAAACTGAATTAAACAGAATATAATTAAACAAACTGAATGTTCCTAACTGAACCAAAAAATCAACTTAATAAAATACAATCAGAATTAATTTGAATTAATTTACATGGTGAACTGAATCGAACCACATCTATACGGGTTGAAATGCAATGTAGGTAGGCTTCCTTTTCAATGCTTGCTTGAAAATTAAATGGCCCTGCATGTACATTGAAGATAAAAGAAATTTTCTGATATAAGGAAAAAATTAAATAAGAAATAGGGAAAGAAAACAATTAGTTTGGAAATTCATAACTTAAGTAGGACATGACTTTGAACAATTCAATTTTCTAATTCTAATTAAAATTATAATTAGAACAATTCTAATTCATATATCTTAATGAAATTATAATTAATAAAATTTCTATATTAATTTCCTGAATTATATTGGAAACAATCTTTGTCCAAGAACATTTAACTTTTAAAGTTACTTTCCTTGAGTTGAATCAGTTTAACCTAAATATCAATTATGTAAATAAATAATATTATCTAATAATTAAAATAGATAATTGCTTGGACAAAACATGGATTAAATAATGGGGAACTAGCAAAGAAAACCAAGAACATGTTATGTGTTTTTGAATGGACGCATTTAACGTTTCATGGCCATTATTGAAATTTCATGCTATATAAAAACAAAAACAAAGAACACTTTTATCACATAGAAGTCGAGACTAACACAAAAAGCTGCCCATATTGCATCGCTAGGAAAACCAATTCTCCTTGTTCCAATATAATTTGGAACCTAAACAGCGGCAAAGGAGAATATGTACCAAAACAAAGAAACAACAGCCCCTACTTTCATATGAAAATCAATCCTAACAAATTCACATTGCACAGGCTTTAAAAGGGAGAACAATTCTCCAATTTCAAATCCAAATAGATCCAATGCTAAACATCGAATTGTTGATGGTATTTAGCTCCAACGCTAAACATCGAGGCTTGTCCGTTTCCTAGTACTAAGGAAAACCATTTTAAGGTTACCATTACATACCTTGAATTTCCAAGCAGACCTTTTAAAAAAATTTGGCTAAAGATTCAATATAAGTTCTCCCCACTTTGTACAAGCAAGGCATCCATAACCTCCATTTTTTTTAACCATTGAAGCACATCCAT
This sequence comes from Omphalea diandra, assembly GCA_949677035.1. NCBI lineage: Eukaryota > Viridiplantae > Streptophyta > Magnoliopsida > Malpighiales > Euphorbiaceae > Omphalea > Omphalea diandra. Next base: position 25,278 of record CATIWR010030209.1, on the reverse strand, counting down.
ATCTGTTATAAGAAGAGAAATTTAATGCTAGAATTATAGCAGATATAATGAAGGCAAAATAGCCCCACAATAACCAATTATCAACCAAATATTCACATCAATCTACTTGTGTCTTAAATGTTAATGTCATACATTCATGAAAGCTTATTTAAACACTAAAAATATAGCATTTAAACTGCAGAATTCAAAAGTTATATCTGCAGAATTCTAAAGCAACAACGAAGGAAAAAAAGTCAAACTTGCTTAATAAAAACTTAATTCCTAACAAATAACCTATAAAAATTAACCAAGATTTTTAAAAGAATCATTTCTTCATGTGTTTGGCATACATAAACATCCATTAGAATCAATATAAAATCACAATAGAATTAAATAAACTTTAAATCACATAAATCGGAAAAATGAGCTAGTCTGCTTTAAAAATTTCCATAAGCTATCCCATTAAGAATTAAAGGCTTCTCCAAGAATTAAAGTTGCTCTAAATAATTATTAGGATTTTATAAAAATATAAACTAAAATTTCTGGGTTGGTTCTTACCTCAACCTTTGTAGTGGCACAGGGCACCCACGTTGGAGACTGAGGTGATTGCTGGCGTACCACCACTACCACCAGGTGCCTTTTTCTTTGCTGGTTTGTTTCCTGCCCAACACAATAAAATCTGCAATTGCATAGACAATAACCTTAACCTTAATCCATCTTCCACTTTAGAACTGATTCGTTTTTGTTAGAATTTGTAAATTGTTTTTGTTAGAATTTGCAATCCATCTTCCACCTTAACGTCATCCTAAAACAACCCATCTGACCCACACGCAACAATGCATGTTGGATTGGACACATAATTCTGAAATTTTTAAGTTTGACTGTTTGTGACCCTTTGACCTTTATGAGAATCGATTATAATGTAATTTTTCAGTATAATCTTTCACTCTCTATTCAATTATAAATTTATTAGGTGAATTTGGTGATTGAAATATTACTCTTATTCCGCAATACGATTTTCTCACGAGACATAAACTGATTGTGGGCTCCATGGCAATACTGATTTTTTGTTTTTTGAACCACCTTGGCAATACACGCAAATTATACGGTGGACGCGAACCATGAAACTTGGTGGTTGGGATATTCAAAATGCAATTTTTTTTTTTTTTGCATTTTTTATTATTGTCTCACGTGCAACGGACGAGAAAAACCTGTACACCTTCTTTTTTATTTTATTTCATCTTTTTAGAAATAAAATTTTTGTGTATTTTTATATATTCTAATTTTATGCATTATATATAATTACATTAATACAATATATAATTATATTATATTATTTAACTATATAATGATATGATTATATATAAATATTATATATAATTTATATTATTATATAATTTATAATTATAATAATATTTTAATAAATATTTTTATCATAAATATTGTTACTATTTTAAGTCTATTATTTTTTTTATTTAAGTACATTATTTAAACATTTATATACATTTGTGTTATGCTGCTAATATATTAATTGGGTATATTTATATTGAATATACATTGTTATTGATTTATAAATATATTTATTTTGATTTTGATATTTATCTTAAGTTTTTAAATTATCAGTGCATTTATTTTAAAGATTGAAATCATTTAATCTTTATATAAAAATAAAATTTTTAAAGTTAAAATTAAAATTAAATCAAATTAAATATTAATAGAAAATCTGAATTGAATTAGTTAAATATCACAATGATTTATTTTAATTATAATAATAAGAGAAAAAATTAATAAAAGTAAAAAAAAAAAAAAAGAGAAACAAAGTGTGAAAGTTGTAAAATAAATATTTTAGGTACAAATGTGTTGAACGTGTCTAGATATATGTGTCGGTAGAGATTGAATTTTAAATAAAATGGTAAATTTTAGTTAGAGAGTATGACTAATAATAAACATGGTCCAGGATATATATGTTTCCGCAATACTGGTTCCGAAGCTGGATTAGGAAGATGGAAAGGTCGATGTCTATTAGGACTCTCGTTGTGGTGCTGTGCGATATCCATGGCTTCTCACATGCACAGTAAGCTGGAATGTGGGTCACCAACATGTTTCGTCAATGTCAAATTTTGCAGAAACTCGGACCACCCTTAAAAGTTTTGTGGAACATGCTACTGAGCTCCTCCCCTGACCAGGATAGTAAAGACCTCACTCGCTTCGCTCTTTTCTTTTTCTCAGTGTTTGTAAAATTAGATAAGTGATTTAAATTCATCTGTTAATTGGTTTTTAGTTTGATTAATTTAATTATTTTAATTTAATAATTTTTTTATAAAATAATACCTAAAATATTTAAAATTAAAAAAATAAAATGATAAAATAATAGTATAATTTTTAGTGCTATAGTAAAATAATGTAATTTTAAAAATTTTAAGTTTTTTATAAAATGATGAAATAAAATAATAGTATAAGTTTTTTATAAAATAATAGTATAAGTTTTTTATAAAATGATAAAATAATAGTATAATTTTTTTTTTGTTTGTTTTTTGAATAAAGTTTAGATTTGTTTATTTAGTGAATTTATTCTTATTTATCTTCTCAAATCTTAAAATAATGTCTAAATCTCCTCATTTTTAAATTTTTATTTATTTCTTCAGCTATTTATATTTTGCTTTTTCATAGTACTATATATTTGTATATTTTATTATTGCAGAAGTTTTAGTGTTTTAATATTGGGATTTGATATTTTATTGACTGATTTGTAATAAAAGGAACTATACAAATATTTATCAAAACATATATGTAGTGTGTAAGAATTAGATTAGACTTGTAGAAAAAATCAAAGAGTCAAACAATAATAGAAAATTATTATCCAGTAGAGCATGGTTGTCCCCAATTGACCTAGTTAAATACTTTTCGTTAATATGATCTATTTTTGCTTTGCTATTTACATTTGAAATTATATATGTGACTTATTTTATAATTTATTATAAAAATATATGATTATGTAAGGTTTTGCATATCCATTTTGTATTAATTATCTAATTTATAAAACATTTATTCCAAAGAAAATGTTATTGAGCACTTATTCTAAAAAAAAAAAAAAAATGCTATTGAGCTCTTTAATTGATACAGAAGATTTTAAAATTGGATTAAAAAATTAGAAATCCGTCAATCAATCAATCTGATCAACTGTCAAAATCAAAACTCTTAAATATAACGAAAATCAACTAAAATCAGAAAAATCAAAATAGTGAATTAGATTAAACAAAATCAAATAAAAAACACGTTATTTTTTAACATTAATAATATTATTGTATTATATTATATATACTGTTATTATTTTTAAATATTTTAAGATATTTAAAAATAAGATATTCTTGAATTAAACTAGCCAAATTGTTCGAATTAAAAACTAACTAATCAATCAATTTAGTATTTGATCCGATTTTAGAAAACACTGATTACTATATATTTTAATTTCTCGAATTTTTTGTGATAGTAATAAAAACAAAAGCAAAATTGATGATAAATTCATAAATAACAATTTTTTTTACAACCTTGAAGAGACTATATTATTTTTTACTATTAAAATCACATATAAAAATAATAAAAAAAAATTAACTCTGTAAAAATTTAAAGACACAACGTGTAAGAATGAAGGTGTAAAAATCCAATAAAATATATAATCACACAAAATTTAAAACTACAGAATCATATTTTGCTATCAAGTTATCATTTATAAATTTAAAGCAAGGCAAACAGAGCTTCCCTAAAGAAAAGTAATATATATATATATATATATATATATAGAGAGAGAGAGAGAGAGAGAGAGAGAGAGAGAGAGAGAGCCATATGCTAGTAAAGGACTTGTTAATTGGTAAATCCATGTGTAACCCCTCGCGACTGCTATGATGCAATTGTAAGTAAGACAACATTAGACTGTTCTATTTTTTAGATATAAAATTTATTCAATGATGGACAAAAAGTGAATAAAAAATGAAAACATTTATAAATAAAATAAAAAAAATTATCTAAAATATGAAATTAAATACAGTTTAATATGATTATTATTACCATTAGAGTTGAGTTTGATTACTAAATTTTTTTTAAAGATTCAAAATATCAATCAGAATATAAAATTGAATTGAAAAAAAATACATAAAATGAACATTCAAATGAATAAATTCTGCATTCATTGTAAAAAAAAAAACAATCAAATGTTATTTTGAGTGCAATTGAACTGTTGACCTCATTCCGAGCTTACACACAGCCCATTGCCAATATCAAACCATACAAATGAAATGAACCCTCCTCCAAGCTCATTGGTCACTCGCGGACCGTAAGCAGATATCATTCCAAATCAGATAGAAACTGCTTGAGCCTTTTCTTGAATCAACTTCCACAGCTCATCAACATGTCTTTCTTCAGTCAATGTCGATCCAATCGCACAACGTATAAAATACACTCCTCCTGCCGCTGCATGAGTCAAGAAGGCCCGTCCACTCTGGTTAACCGCCTCCAGTAGCCGCCGGTTCAATTCACTACCATTCATTCCATTCTTGGGCTTGATCCTGAAGCAAACCAAGGCGAATTTCCTGGGCACCACCACCTCAAACCTCTCATCTTTTCTCACCATTGACTCGAACTTTTTCGCCATGTCCACATCGCTACGAATGTGGTACATGAGGCCACTAAGTCCATGTCTGCGGATCACAATCCAAAGCTTCAAGGCCCTAAATCGCCTGGTCAGTGCAATCTGCCAATCTTTATAGTCCACCACTGCATTTGCTTCACTAGCAGAATTTTTCAAGAATTCCGCTTCACTAGATAACGACTCGATTAAAGAATTCGGATGCTTAAGCCATAGACAACAACAGTCCATGTTAGTTAGAAACCATTTATGTGGGTTCATGCTTATTGAATCTGCAAGTTCCACACCATCTAAATAGTGCCTGAACTCAGGACAAATGCATGCGCTACCAGCATAAGCTGCGTCAATATGGAACCACAACTTGTGTCTCTTTGCAATCGTACCCAATTCTTTTATAGGATCAACTGCCCCACATGCAGTTGTTCCTATTGTAGCGCAGAGAAAGAACGGAATAAACCCAGATTCGATATCTTTTTCGATTGCTTCCTGTAGTGTTTGTGGTGATAATGAAAATCCAGAAGAAGATGATGTATGAAGGGAGCGGGTATTGGACGGTGCGATACCAACTAATTTAGCACCCTTGTGAAGAGTGCAGTGTGTTTGATCAGATTCATAAACGACCAACTTTGTGATTTTATCAAATCCAATCTTTTTCAGTACTTTGTCTCTTGCTGCCGCTAGAGTGCAAACTATAGCCTCACAAGTGCTGCCATGCAAGACACCGCCTCCACTACCAGAAAACAGAAACGAAGATGGAAGCTTCAACAAATTTCCCATCCACTCCATGACTATAGTCTCAAGCTCAGTCGCGGCTGGAGATGAAATCCAGTTGAAGCCAACAATGTTGAAGCCTGAGCAAAGCATCTCTCCAAGAAAGCCAGCATTGCTTGCATTTGCTTGGAAGTAAGCAAAGAAGTTGGGGCTTTGCCAATGAGTAAGGCCTGGTATGATGCTATCATTAACATCTTTCAGAATTGCTTCTAATGGCTCTGGGCAGTACGGTGCTGATTTAGGCAATTTTGATGACAGGTAGCTGGGTTTAACCTGGCTTTGAACTGGGTATTTTTCAATGTTGTTGTAATAGTTAACGATGAAATCGATCACCATTTTCGACTCCTCTGTTAAGGTGTTGGGGTCTAAGGGGGAGGAGAATGTGCTTGTAGAGAGACTATCCATGTTACAAAGATTTAGTTTTGTAGAGATATGGTCAAGAAGCTAGAATATGGAACGAGAGTGTTGCTTCAGAAATGGTGGCCTCTAACATTGAGAAAATAAGGTATTTATAGCAAAGAAAATGTAAGATGACGAATGAGGTTCACAATAGTTTGAAAGCTCGAACGGTTTTCAAATCAAATTTTATTGGAAACCAATTTAACCTAAAGTAAAAAACAAAAAGAAGAAAATTTAAGGTGGCAAAAATTATTTGACACTTTTTTTTTTGGAAACGAAAATTATTCGATACTATTGAAGTATGCTGAAAGTTACATCTTCTTTCTTGTTTTCTCTAAAAAATAAATGTCTGTGTTGCACATCGCAGCATATTTGGCTTTTTCTTTTTCTTTTTTTAATCTTCCACTTTTTATATTTTAATATATCAATTTTTGCATTTATTTTCCAAATTTCTTGTAATTATATATAAAATTTTTAAAAAATAAAACACAATCTTAAGCAATCATTGACGCTTTACGAGTATATAGGTCAAAAATAACCAGAAGATGCAAACATAAAAAGTCACCGACAGGCGAATTCTGGTGATGGTGTTTTTCAGATTTTTTATATTTTTAATAAACTTACTAATTTTATTGTAATTTTTATGTCTAAATTGTAATTTTTTATTTATTGTAATAATTGCTCAGTAAGAATAAAAGTTATTTATTGTAATAAAATAATTTAATGATAGTTTTTTAAATGATTTAATATAGTGATAAAAATATTATTGTGACAATAATATTTTTTCTCATGTGTAATTTAGTGGACATTAGAAATTTGGCGCTAGAATATTGCGAGAAAATATTATGAGAAAAAAGTTTATATCATAATTTATCTTGTATACTCATTTATTATGATAAAAAAATTTTAGTAAAAAAATTATGGGATCAATGACTCAAAAAACTCAAAATCTTTTTGTAAATTTTTTATTATATCCAGAGCTTTTCATTAAATTAATTACATTCTAATTTGATGAATTAGTTTCAATTGTACTCCAAGTCAAAATAAGCATTTAGTAAACTATATATTTAGATTCAATTGACTCTCTATATTTTTCAATTAGTTCAATCAAATCTAAAAATAAGTTTTAATATTACTAAGGTAATATTTTATTTTTACTCAATTTAAAATAATTTTTCATGAGAATTTTAAGTTTTATTTTTATTTTAGTTGATAAATATTTTATTTTATATTTAAATTATAAAAATTTTATTTCTATATATGTAAATAATAAACTAATAAATCCTTAATTTTATTTCATATATAAATTTTTTGAAAATGTTCAAGTTCATATTATGTAATTGACTTTTTAAATATTTTTTTAAAATTTGTTATTTAAATTTAAGTAATTTATTATTTTTAATATAATAATTAATTTTTTAAGAAGAAATTTAAAGGAATTTTTTTAAATGAGAGATCGAGAGATTTGTAAATTATAAATTTAAATTTTAGAAATTTTAAACTTTTAAATTTAATATAAAATTATCATATAAAAGTATATAATAAATTGAATTATGCAAAAATAGAATTAAATTGAATAAAAAATAACAATGTCATCTTAATTCAGTTCATATTGAATATTTTTAGAAGTTTTTATTTTAAATGGTTTAAATAATTTATTATTTAAAATATAAAAATTAATTTTTTAAGGAGATTGAGAGGAAATTTTTTGAGATTGAGAGATTTTATGAATTATAAATTTAAATTTTAAAACTATTAATTTTTAAATTTAAATATAAACATAAAATTCATCATATAAAAGTAAATAATAAATTTAAATAAGTAAAAATGGGATTAGATTGAGTAAAAATAAAATTTTTATATTAATTAAACTCTAAACTTAATTTTGAGTTTGATTGAACTAGTTGAAAAAAGTATAAGGATTAATTAAGTCTAAATAGACACTATATTAAATTCTAATTTTGACTTGGAGTACAATTAAAATCAATTTACTGATTAGAGTGTAATTGACACAATTAGAATTTTTTGATATAATTAAAAATTTGAATAAAAATATGAATTTTTTGGATCATTAAGCTAAATTTTTATCATAATTTCTTAAATAATTTAATATATAAAAGAAATTTATCATGAATTTGTTTATGTCTAATAATAAATGTGACAAATTTTATTCTTGTCATGATAAAATCATGTATTAAGATAAAAATTAATTTTGTCACAAATTTCTATCATAATATATAAAATTTTTAGTAATGAGTAGTTTACTATCATTTGATGGTGTACTATCATTTGATAGTGTATGTTTCTTTATAAATTAGTTGAAATTATAATTTCATACGGACATAGTTCAATTGCTTGTTTTTTTATATATAGTCATTTGCTTAAAAAATAAATTATTTTTAATTTATTAAGCATTCAAATAAAAATAAAAAACTTTCAATCAAATTTTGTTTTATGTAAAACTTATTTGACTAAAAATATTTTTTTTAGGGAAATTTATTATTTTTAATAAATTATGAAAAAATTATTACGTAAATGATAGAAAATTTAAATGGATATGTAAAAATTAACTTATGAATGAGTTGATTGGAAATATCATTTTAATAAGTAAATCCAAAACTCGACCCAAAATTATTTTGCATGCAAATTTGATTGGTGATCCAAACCATCTGAGATCCAAGTGATTCAAATCCAATAACACCTTAATGCGAAAATAATCTAACTCGAAATTTATACAATTTAAAAATAATTTAATCCAAAATGAGTCAGATTCGGCTCAGTTTATCAGATCTACTAGAGAAGGGGAAAAAAAAAACACCTAACAATGACGTGGAGAAAAAGTACACGTTCGTGGACAAACTTAAATAACCAAATCCAAAATTACTTAAAAGTCTCCCATGCTCATCAGAAAATATCTATGCACTAAAGCTACAACTATGGTTGGAGACGTTTTAATGTTTCATATACAAACTTTCTGTATAACCACATTGTCTTTTTTTTAATAAAAATTACTTGAATGATCAAATCATATTACGACAATTTTCCACATAAAAACACACTTCAAGGATATCATCGATTTCGCAATGCGTAATAGAAGTGAAGAAATTGAAGCTATATTCACAAGTCTGCATTGCCATCAACCGTCAAAATTTTTAGTACGAACATGCATGGTTCTCCAACTGTCATTCTTAGGTGCTTCTTTCCCTCTCTAGTTTATTTGGATATTTTTTATTTAATCAAGTGTTTGAAACGGATAAAATCATTTTTAATGTAGTATTTTTCTTCAATAGTGGTTACTACATGAAAATCTATTTGATCTTATACTAAATTTTGTATATCATTTCAACTAATTATATATGAGTACTCTAAATACAAAATTTATTTTTTTTACTTTTTATATATATTCGAATAAATTTTATTTCTATTACTATAAAATTTGTTCAAAATATATATAAATAAATAAAAAATGAACATATTTTGCATTTAAAGTGAAAAAATTATATATATAAATTTTATTAACATAATTAGTTAAAATAGTGTATAAAATCTGATAATATGTCAGATAAATATAATGAAATTATAGATATTAGCTGTTCAGATTAGAGACAAACTATATTAAAAATAATTTTATCATTCTAGACACTTAATTGAATACACAAATTATTTCGGCATTAAAATAGAAAAAATTAAAAAAATTGAGATACTATTGACCCATATCATTTTCACATAAAAAAAGAACCTAGAAATGACGTGGAAAAAAAGTACATGTTCGCGACTAAAATTTTGACAACTGGTGGCTATGCGGACTTGTGAGTACACCTTCAATTTCTCCACTTCTATTACGCATTCCATGAAGTTTGACGTTGGGGGCCCGAATTTTAGATACGTACCATTCAACTAATTATTATAAAAAAACAAAAAAAAAAAGACACGACATGATCGAATGATATGCAGAAAGTTTGTTAGTCATTATTGAAAATTACTTGTGAATAATACTGCGTTCTATTTGTTATTGTATTATAATATTATAATTCATATATTTTTTAATTATTTAGATAATAATTTTCATAATATATAATTATTTATTATTTTAAATAATTTTTATCTTGATTAAATTATCAAAAATAATGATAGAAATTATTACAAATAATTAATAAATTATATACTTAAGTTAAAATTTTATATAATAACATATACATCATCTAAAAATATGTAATTAATTTAAAATTTTAGTACGATTTAGGATGTGTGGATATGAAACACATATTCTTACGTGCTTTTTTTCCCCTCTCAAGTTGTTGTTTTCATATAAAAAAAAACTCGGACTTGTGGATATGAAACACTAAAATGTCTCTAACCACAATTGTAGCTATATTGCATGAAACGCATGTTAGATATTTTAGATGAACGTGGGAGACTTTTTTATTATTATTATTTTTTAAAGTAGATTGAGTTAAATTATTTTGAGTTGTGAATTCGGTTGTGTCACTTTTAATTTTAATTTTAAAATAAAAACTAATTTTTATTTTAAAATTAATTAAATTATTTTAAATAATTTAAATCAAATCAAAACATAAAATCGAATCAAATCAAACTGAATTAAAAATTATCACTTCTATTAATATAAAATCTCAAAATGCAAGGTCACTCGATTCTATATTTTTTTGAAAAATATTTAATTATTTATCTATAGATATGTAAAAACTAGAAAATATCTATCAAGAAGTTTAAAACAACAATAAGAATTATTTCTAAAATTCACAATAAATTAATATATAGTATTACGAGTATGTTTATCAAACTTGGTTTGAGCCGGTTAATCATATTACTGAGTTGGTGATGCAAATGATAAATTGGTTCGAGGGGTGTCTATTATTAGTTGATAGAAGTTTCTCAATCAATACCTAATAAATACTTTTTTTGATAAATCATATAAAATAATAGCAAATAGTGAATATAACTCTAATTAGTTGCAGTTTTTGTTAGTTCATATTTGAAGTTTTATGAATTTTTGTAGTAATGACTAAAAAAATTAAAATAATTTTATTCTTAAGGTTTTATTATTCAACTATACGAGTTATAATATTTTAATTATTTATATAAAAATAATTTATTTTAAATTATTATATTTAATTTTATAAAAAATTTATATGTAAAATATTTTAAGCACTAAAAATATATTGACATATGTTGATTAACGTTAATAAATAATGAGTAATAAAATCATAAATTTAAATTAATAAATATAACATTTTAAGTTTTAAAATTGTACTTTACGAGGTTATATTAAAAATTTATTATTTTTATTTCAACTTGTTTAATTTAATTTAAAAAAATATTAACAACATACCCTCATTAGCCATTTTATAAATTAATATTAACTACTCGTAGAAATGGTAATTTTTTATCCAATTTGAACCCAACCAAAAATGTGATATGAACCCAAATCAAACTCGGACAAATTCAAACTGACCCAAAATGTTTTAGATCAAGTCAAGTCAAGTAAAGGTTAACTGGACGAGTCAGATCAAAACTAGTTGGAATAGATCAATTCATGACTTGACTCAATTAATCTAATAATAATATAAAAAATAAAATTTATTACTAAATATATATAAGATAGAATAATTAAAATAAAAAAGAAATAATTTTATTTTAAAAAATATTTAGATTATTTAATTAAATTTAAATTTAAATTAATTTTAATTTTATTTAAAATATAATGATATTTTTATATATTTTTAATAAATTTACTAATTTTATTGTGTCTTGACATGTGCCAAAATTACAATTTCTTATTTATTGCAACTAGTTATTTTGTAAGAATAAACGTTATTTATTGTGATAAAATAATTTTATCATAATTATTTAAATTATTTAATACAATGATAAAAATATTACTGTAATAATATTATTTCTTCTTATATATAATTTATTGGGCATAACAATTATGATGCTAATACATTATGATGAAAAAGTTTATAATATAGTTTATCTTATATGATTATTTATTATAACAAACATTTTTTAGTTGAAAAGTTTTAGGCTAATGACTTAAAAAACTCAAATTTTTTTGTAAATTTTAAATTGTACCAGAAGTTTTCAATTAAATTAATTACACACTACTTTGATGAATTGATTTCATTTATATCCCAAATAAAATTAATATTTAGTAAAGTGTATATTTTTATTCAATTGACTGTTATATTTTTTTAATTAGTCAATTAGATTCAAAATTAAGTTTACATTTACTAAAAAAATATTTTTATTTTCATCCAATTTAAATAAATTTTCACAAAAATATTAATATTTTACTTTATTTTTGTTGATAAATAAATAATTTCATACTATTTTTATGTTTTTAACTTATAAAATTTTATTTTTAAATATTTAAATAATAAACTAATAAATCTTTAATTTTTTATTTCAATGATAAAATTTTTTAAAATGATCAAGTTCATATCATATAATTGATTTTTTAAATATTTCTCAAAAGTTTTATTTAAAATGATTTAAATAGTTTATTATTTAAATATGTAAATTAATTTGTAATAAGAAATTGAAAGAAATTTTTTTTTAAATATGAGATTGAGAGATTTACAAATCATAAATTTGAATTTTAAAAATTTTTACCTTTTAATTTTAAATAAAAAAGTATCATATAAAAGTTTATAATAAATTTAATTAAGTAAAAATGGGATCAAATTGAATAAAAATAAAAGTATCATCTTAATTGTGCTCTTATAATTGATTTTTTAAATATTTATTAATATTTTTATTTTATATAATTTAAATAATGTATTATTTAAAATATAAAAATTAAATTTTAAGGAGAGATTGATAAAAAAAAGTTTTTTCAAAATGATATTGAGAGATTTTATGAATTATAAATTTAAATTTTAAAAATTTATAGATTTAGATATAAAACTAACATTCTTCATATAAATTTATATAATAAATTTAATTAAGAAAAAAAGGGGATTAAATTGAATATGATTAAAAAATTATCTTAACTAACCTCATGTTATTAATTTTAAATATTTTTAAAATTTTTATTTTAAATAGTGTAACATTCTCAACCTAATTCATTTACATTTTAATTATGATATATTTGCATATATGCATCACATGACTTAAGTAAGAATACTTACATCATAGCATTTAAGGTATTTGAATATGAATATGATTTGCATAGTTGCATGGCAAATTGTTATATATTTTGTGCATGTTATAATATTTTAAATAATAGTGTTTTAGAACTTATTAAAATTATAACGAGCATATGGAGATTGGTAGATGGATAGAGGTGATGAATGAATGAATGAAAAAGAGAGACTAAAAGAGGAAAATTAAGTTGTCAACTAAAAGCTACCATGATTTTGTTCCATTAGAGTAAGTATACAAATTGAATTTCTCTTCCTTTAGGATAAAATTAGAGAGCAAAAATCATGAGGGGGTGCAACAAGAGAAAGAGAAAGGAGGAAAAAAAGAAAGGAAGGAAGGAAGAAGAAGAAGAAGAAAGAAAAGATAGCTGGTTAGGAAGAAATCCTGAACTTTTCTAGTTTTTGACAAAAGAGATAAGTGATTTAATCTTCTTTCCATATAAAATTCCTTCTCATAACATATTAGACATATATAATTAGTAAAAATTATGGAGTAATTATAGGCGGAGTTCATGTATGAAAATTGAAGTTTAAAAGAAATAAGAGTTGGTTGTGTTGGTTTGTTAGAGCAAACTGTTGCACCCATGATTTGGTAATGCTAGAAGAGAAATTAGGAAAGTGTAAAACACAAAAGTTATAGGTTTTTATCTCATATAAATGGCTATAAAATATTTTTTTAAAATAATTTGTGCGTGAAGAGATATTACCTCTTGATTGAGACTGATTCATATTGAAACATGCTCAGTTATTAGTTATGTTTTTCAAAAACTTTATGGGTCTAGAGTGAGAATTAGCTAAAGTGAAAAATATGCAAGTTGTAGGCTTATGTGTTATCTAAATGTCTATAAAACAGTTTTACTTAATATTTTGTGTGTTAAGAGATATGACTACTTGATTATGACTTATCTTTAAACTATTTATGCCAGCAAAACTTGAGATTGACCACTTCTTTTGAGGACCTTAGAACCCAAATTAGAAAATATGTGAAATATGAAAAATGTTCACTTAGGTGTTAGATAATTGGCTCTAAATTAATTTTTCAATTTGACTTTGACATTTGAGATATGACTAAGTTTATTATACTGTTTAGTGCATAATTGCATCCAAACTAGGCAAATTTATAAGATTTTTCATAAATTGTGTAGAACATATTTTGGGATAAATTTTAGATATGTTTTATCCATGTATGTCTAGTTTATGTAGAAAATGGAATCAGGTCATTGGATTTGTGGTGCAAAAATAATTACAAAAACAAATTGCAAAGGTCATAGTATTTTACTATAGCACACATGCATAAAAAAAAATAAAATTGTTATTTTATCATCATGGATTGATTGAGTGTACTGACATAGGTCCTCAAGAAACTAAATATAATATTGAAAATAAATTAGGATCATCTACAACTTAATAGCTTAGAGATAAAAATAAGTAAATAGCTATTGGTACTTAAACATGTGATTGGTTAAATATTATAAACTTATTTATACTCTTTGGATTGAATTATTGTTTAATGAGATGATATTGATGAACACTTTTATGAAAAGATTGTTATATTCTTGAATTATTTATTCTTATGAGATGTTAATAAGTTGTGGCTTAAGAATAATAGTATGTGGTGATATGATTTGTCAAGGTTAATAGCTATTAGTCATTATATTGCAAGAATTTTGTTAGATTTATAAATAATTTACAAAAGAACTATTACTTGATGTTGTTTAAGTAAGCAACAATATATTATAACCTATGTGGTAACATTATTTGATAGTCTGTGTGACAACAACATTTAATACTATGTGTGATAATAATATTTGATAGTTTATGTGACAAAGATCCATAGTTTGTGTGACAACAATATATGATAGTCTGTGTAACAACAATATTTGATAGTTTATATGACAATAAAATATGATAGTTTGTGCGGCAACAACATTTAATAGTTTATATGACAATAATATTTTATAGTCTGTATGACAATAAAATATAATAACTTATGTGACAATAGTATTTAAAAATTAAAATTATTTATTTTGTGCATGAATGAAATGATAAGTTATTTATATTTAAATTCTTGTTATGTTATTTGTGATTGAAGTACTATTTAGTATTTACTTACTGAGTATACAAGCTTCCTCTTTTGCATTTAATTTTTTTCAGGAAGAGTAGGATAGAGATTGCATCTGATCTGCATTTTAAAGTTGTTGTTTAACAGTTTGATAAAAGTTGTGCCAGCACAATTTTTTAGTATTTTGGTTTTGTTTAACCATGTATGCTTTATTGTAAATAGTTATTATGTTATGATATAAGATATATCGTATTCAAAACAATTGAAAAAAGTCTTTAAACGAGAATGAGATGATATGAGAGAACTTTAATGATGTTATGTCATTTTAGTACTTCATACTCTATGGATGAATTAATACATTTACTTGGAAATGATTGTTAAATGTGGATTAATAATTCAAGCTACCTAATAAACTGAGTAAAGTTAAATAAAAAAAAAGAAAGAGGATGTTACAAATAGTTTAAATAATTTACTATTTAAAATTTAAAAATTAATTTTTTAAGGAGAGATTGAGAAGAATATTTTTAAATGAGAAATTGAGAGATTTTATGAATTATAAATTTAAATTTTAAAATTTTTTATTTTTAAATTTAAATACAAAATTAAAATTCATCATATAAAATTATACAATAAATTTAATTAAGGAAAAATGAGATTAAATTGAAGAAAAAGTAAAAAAATCATTTTAATTAAGCTCATGTAATTGATTTTTAAATATTTCTTCAGAATTTTTATTTTAAATAGTAAAAAAATGTATTATTTAAAATATAAAAATTAATTTTCTTAAGAAGATTGAGAGAAATTTTTTAAAAAAGAGAAATTTAGAGATTTTATTATTTTTAATTTTTAAATTTAAATATAAAATTAAAATTTATCATATAGAAATACATAATAAATTTAATTAATTAAAAAGGATTAAATGGAGTAAAAATAAAAATATCATATTACTTAAACTGTAAACTTAATTTTGAGTTTGATTTAACTAATTGAAAAAGTATAAGAGTTAATTGAGTCTAAATATGCATTTTACTAAATTGTAATTTTGACTTGGGGTATAAATAAATTCAATTTATTAAATTAGCGTGTAATTGACTCAATTAATAGTTTTAGATACAACTAAAGTTGCAAAAAAGTTTGAATTTTTTAGATTATTAAGCCAAAATTTTTACCATATTTCTTAAATAATTTAATGCATAAAAGAAAGTTATCACAAATTTTTTTTATAATAATTGTTATAAATTTGATTTTTGTGATGATAAACTCACATATTTAGACAAAATTACTTTTATCACATAAATTTTTATCATAATACATAAATTTTTTGTAATGAGTGGTTTGCTATCATTAAATATTATATTTGCTAATAAATTAGTTTAAATTATGATATATGGCTTGAATATAATTTTATATGTACTTAGTTCAATTACTTATTTTCATTATACATAGTCATTTGCTTAAAAAAAATTAATTTAATTTAATTAATTAAACATTTAAAAAATAAAAAATTTTAATCAATTTTTGTTTTATATAAAATTTATTTGGCTTAAAATAAATTTCTAAGAGAAAATTATTATTTTTCTCTTAATAAATTATAAGAAAATATTACATAAATAATAAAAAATTCAAATAAATATTTTTAAAATTAAATAACAAATGACTTGCCTCGAAATTTAACTTTTAAGAATAAACTCGAAATTCTTTTTGTATGCAAACAGTGCATTAAAGGCTGTCTCCAGGCAGGGCAACTAATTCTCAACCATGCCTCACTTCCACTAATCCTCTACCTCGCATGTCTGTAATGGAAAATATAAACATATTACTACTTGTGTATTAGAAAAAAAAAAAAAGTCAAATCAAATGGACATGAAAAATATCAAAATTATAAATAACATACCAATCATCATCACTATCTATACAATACTCCACTTCTTACATAACACACTTTAACCATTAGACAATGCTTGCACCTGCAAAAATTTATGTTCATTGGATATACTAGTCATCACGTATAGTTGACAAAACGACACGTATATGTTCATTGGATATACAAATTGTGTAGGTATGACAAAATAAAATAAACTTTAACATTTATAACAAAATAAAATACACTTTAACATTCTCTTTAATAATTTAAAACATAAATAAATGGAAAAGAATTTAGAAACATTGATTAATAAATCTATAAACTGTTGGAAAATAAATAATTAAACTAAATAATTTCTATTTATATCTAATAGCTTAAAAAACATGTGTAATTATGTATCATATTTAAATCTTTAACCTATATTGATATAGGGGAGACTCTATGAGAAAAAAGAATGTGGAATGTTAAAAAATAAATTTCTATAATCTTGTTGATTCGTATGAAAGTATCAAAAAATAATTATAAAAAAATCATTAATTCACAAGGAACACAAAAAATTTGAAAAAGAAAAAGAGAAACTATCTCTACAAAAACTTTATCAATCGCCAATACTCGATGTGCCTTTTACATAAAGTGTTTATAGCCCTACTAATAAACTAACCTCTTAAACTAATTGCGAAACTAAAATCAAGAGAAATAATAAAATAACAAAACTTTTTAAAATATATATTTTTCTAAATCATGTACATCTTAAATGTATTCTTTAACCTTCTTATTAAGAATATTGTAATAAAAAAATTGCACATAAATCTTTTAAATAAACTATTTTTATTTTAAAATTAATCTAACTAAAAATATTTAAAAATTTCAAAAAAATTAATTAGGAATGCTCTACATTATTTGCAACTAGTCGTGAACCTGATCAGTGCACGGTATAATTATAATAATAAATTTTAAATAAATTTAATACTTATTTTTATTAAAAAATTAGTTAAATAGTTAAATTATTAAAATTAATATATAATAATTAAAATTTAATTATTATTTTATAAAGTTATTATCAAGTACATAAAATAATTAAATAAAAATTTCAAAGTTATAATTATATACCAAGTTAGTTGTAATAAAAAAATTATTTATTTATTTATATTTTTAATCTTATGTGATACAATTTTAACAAAAAAATTATTAAATTTGAAAAAAATAATCTCTAATAATTAATCAAATAAATAATACTAATTATTTCATAATAAAATAAAATTAACAAATAATTATAATATATATATATATAAATCTGAGATAATTATAAAAAAATTGTTTATTGATTCATGCATACAATCTTGTGTGACACAATTTTAAAAAAAAATTATTAAAGTTGAATAAAGTAATTTCTGACAATCTATTACACTTTTCTTTGCCCTTATATACTTAAAATTTTAAACATCAATGAAATTAATTTAAATATTAAAATTTTAAACATCAATGAAATTAATTTAAATCTTGGCTTTCTATTTAGAATTTTTACTTTTTAGGATTTTCTAACTTCTTTTAGAAATAATTTAGAATATTTACTGTTTAGTTTTTCTAATTTCCTATTCAGAATATCATGGATTTCTATTTAGAATCTTTATTTTTTAGGTTTTTCTAATTTTCTATTTAGAAGTAGTTTAGAATTTTTACTTTTTAGTATTTTGTTTAGAATTTTTTTTATATAATATTGATTTCCTGTTCATAATTTTTACTTTTTAGATTTTTTAATTTCTAATTAAAATTTTTTTTTGATATGATAGTTTTCTATAACATAATGTAAAATAATAATATGTGTCAGTATTATACATAATTATTTAATAAATGACAAATAATAATTTAAAACTAACTTTTAAACTAGAATTAACAATATTAGTCATGATCCACGCATTGCGCAACGATTTAAAATAAAATTTTTTTAGAAATATTTAAATAATCGATTACATAATATGAATATGAATATTCTTAAAAATTTTATCCTTAAAATAAAAATTAAGGATTTATTAACTTATTATTTAAATATATAAAAATAAAATTTATAATTTTAAAACATAGAATTAGTATAGAATTATTTATTTATCAACTAAAAAAAATACCATTTTGATGGTTTTATAAAAAAAATATTTAAACTGAGTAAAAATAAAATATTATCTTAGTAAAATTTAAACTTAATTTTAAATTTGATTGAACAAATTGAAAAAATATAAGGGTTAATTGAATCTAAATATACATTTTATTAAATGTTGATCTTAACTTGGGTACAATTGAATCCAATTCATCAAATTATAGTGTAATCCACTCAATTAAAAACTTTAAATACAATTGAAATTTTGCGAAAAAGTTTGAATTTTCTTAATTATTGAGTCCACAAATTTTTAACTCGAAAATTTTTGTCATAATAAATGATCATATAAGATAAATTATGACATGCTCTTTCATCATAATATTTTGTCAAAACATAGTGCCTACCAAATTACATATAATGAAAAATAATATTGTCATAATCATATCTGTCACAGTATTAAATAATTTGAAAATTATGATAAAATTATTTTATTACAATAAATAATTTTTATTATTACTAAATAGTTTATCATAATAAATAATAAATTGTAATTTAGGCACATAAAAAAGCACAACAAAATTAAATTTATTATGATATAAAAATTTCATTATATTTTAAATAAAGATATCAAAGTTAAATTTAAATTTAATTAAATAATCTAAATTTTTTTGAAATAAATTTCTTTCTTTTTTATTTTAATTATTTTATATTTTATATATTTAGTAATAAAATTTTTCTTTTTTTATATTATCATCGGATCACAATTTAACTCATTTTGGTCAATTTAGACCTAACCTATTGGGTTGCTCCCTACCTGACACAATATTTTTTCGATCATTTCGAGTTCACCCTAGATCAAGGTTTGGGGTCATATTAGAAACTGTCATCATGTCTACAAGGGAGTAAGAGGGATTTTGCTACTGGCTAGAAATACAAATTGTTGTAAGTTAAATGGTGATGAAAGTATTGAAATATATCCCGTGCACATAGTTCTAATTAAAAGATAAACCACATAAATTTTGTTGTTTTTGTATGTGCAATGCGTCCAATTATAGTTACTATTTCTTTGCTTTTGCTACTTGATGGTATCAAAGAGCATATTGTCATAACAGAATGAAAATGGACTTCAATTCTCGTGTCTTGATCAATGAACGACTCAGTTCAGCATGAACATCGTAGGATAAATTTAGAACTTCTGAACACAGGTCTCAAGTTCAACCATTTCAGCAACAAATTCAGAATGCTACCATCATATCTTCATGAAACATTTCCACCATCGACAATTTCTATGGAGAAAACCTACGCACTATGAAATTCTTGGATACATGTATATCATTCTGTTCTGCCTCTATTTTGATACATTTATGCCATACGCGAGGTACAATTCAACATGTTTATGGATTCAATAAGAATCCTACAAATCATGGAAGTGATGCTACAATATATATTGCAAGTTCATAAAGTAAATACCACATGTTTATGCCCATATAGCAATTTAGAATTCAGCTACCAGTAAATAAATGAATAAAAAAGAGAGCATACAACACACTTTATTGCCAGAAAATGTTTACATATCCATCCTACATTGGTTAGAGATTTACAATCTTTAAGGGAATTATGAAACTTAAATTTAGTCATTGATCAGAACAAAAAAATCGTAGATAAAACTACAATATCAAATGCCAATATCTACCATGGCAATTCTTCAAAATATGTACAAAAGAAATCACTTAACCCAGAAACTGAACTATTAAATATCTAACCTTCCAATTTCATCATTGATCTCATTTTCTGAGCTAAACTCTCCTCGAGAGATGATATTCATGAAAGTCTTGGTGGCTTGGCCAACAGCACGGGAAGTCTTCTTTGCAGCCCCAGCAACAACAGGTTTCAGAGAGATGATAGGCAAGCTGGCCCTCTCTTGAATGATTGCTACATGATAAATAACAGCCGCAAAAGTTACCCCTAGTAAAGAGCAAATAACATAATTCAAAAAGAAGTTGATAGAAAGCAAAGCTTACACATGGTATGTTGATGAGCAAGGGTTCCAATCTGTCGTATCCCAGCTTCTGCTGCTTGAACAGCTTGGGCTGATTTGTTGACTCCAGCAGCTATCTCATGGCTAAGTGTCAAGTCAGTCGAGCATATTATTGTATGCAATAAATATCAGTCACAATTGCAATTGGGTTCTTACAGCTACTACTATTACTTGTGGTTTTCTCTGCAAATGAAAAATAGTTACAATATTGCTCTGATGAGAGAGGATAACAGTGCAATAAGGTAAGAGTTTTTATTTTGTTATTTCCTTTCCATCGCAACTATGGCAAATCTTATCAGTCATCACTTCTACCACAAGGTCAAGAAAAACAAGCTCTTTCTTGCAATAACATTTTTAATTTGTGTATGTACGTAGACTACAGCAGCAAAACAACTGATCCAAGAACAAAGTAGGGCCCCTCCCACAAATAATTTGGGTCTGCCTTCTTGCACGACAATTTTCATTTTGTGTGGGAAGCTACAGCAGTCCAACAATTGACACAAGAACAAAGCAATCCGGAGAAGAGAAACAGAGAGAGAGTCTACCAAAATTAACTATAAGCAGCCAAGCAAGTAATAAGTACAGGACTGTTACCTCAAATCACTCAATTCCAATGTAAGATCACTGATTTCCATGCCAGAAAGCCTAATTGCAACCATTGTACTAGGGAGTTCCTCACGAGCTGTATCTGCTAACTTTGAAAGAGATGTTGCAGCTCTCCTCATTGCCTAAAAAACAGGTAAGAAAATGCATAAAGAAGAAATACTGCAACTCTTAAACGATATGATAGATAAGAACAAAGATTGCAATACAAAAATCGTAACAGGACCAAAGTAAGAACAAACTTTAATGGGGCAAACCTAATATAGAAACAGAACTGAAAATCTGTGTGCTTGTGACAAAAAATGATGATTTTTCTACCATTGCCAGAGAAAATTGAATGAGAACAACAGACACAGACTAGGGAATACAAATGGGCAGTGAAATGACCAGAGCATAAAGCTCTCATAACAGGAGAAATCTCAGAATGTAGGGAAAAAAAAAAAAAGTATTTCAAAATTTGGAAGTGCTTAACTGTGCATTAAAGCTTGTCCATGCAAGTTTCCCAATTCAAAGTTGATAAAGATTATTAGATGCTAAGACATATGAGGCTTAGCCCCTGCATGAAATGCCACTAAAGTGATAAATTATCAAATTCTGTGATCCAAAAATCAAATTGATAACAATCTTTGATGATAAAGATCCCAAGTTTGCTCGAGTCTGCAAGTAAGAAATCTGATAAAGTAATCATCCAATATGAGGATTGATGTAATGAGATGACAGTCATGCTGTATAAGAACAAATGTATTTTATACAAGTTCCATAAAACCTATAGCTAGCAATAACAATTATAATGCATTCAAGCCAAGAAATAAGTAAGCAACTATGAGAAAATGAACTCAAATCTAGCAAATAATTCTAGATTTAATGTAAACAAGATTCCAGAGGTCCTCGATAAGTTTGTAATGTCATATGACTAACATAAAGTGTTGGAATGCCAGCAACAGCAAGGCTTGTGAATGCTATAGAAGCCTGCAGACAGCCAAAGTAACTCATGTTTATCAGCAACAGACCAAGTTATTATAAACCTCACTCTCAACAAAGTAATAAACCATATAGCGAAACAAAATTAAGAGCTTCTCTATTAAAGAAAATCCAATTTTCTACCCTTCTTATTACAGCATATATAACATCTATGACACATGACGAGAAATTCCAATTTAGTTCAAAAGCCATCAAGTAATTTACAATTTCTTCGCCAAAACTTCAAATTTAGCTATGACCCAAATTAACAAAATCTAAAAAGCAGCTACCTTTGTGATGATACACAAAAAAATTTTAAAGTTCCTTCAAAACCCAGAAAGAGAAATAAGGGAGTAACTTTATACCGTGCAAGCGATAAATGTCAAAAGAAAGAAGGCTTGGTCACTCAAACTAAGCTTAGACAACGGCTGAATAATGGAAGGAACAGTTGGATTTCCTATTTGCACAGTCAAATTCCTCTGCAATTCCTCTTCTCCACCAAGAATTTCATTTGAATTCGCACCCAATTCTCGTGTGGAATGTGATGGTAGCTCGTTGTTGGGATTAGATTGTTTGGTGGGATTTGAGAAGCAGATAGGAAAGAAACGAGAAGGTTTGAAGGATTGGGGTGTTAAGGAGAGGGAATAGTTGGAGAGTGGATTCGATGGTCTGGGAAAGGGAATTGGATTCCTTGGGGTTATGGGATTGGAAGCTCGAAAGGAATTGGCGGTTATGATATTGAGTTTCATGGTGGAAGCAAATGACGCAAAGACGAAAGGTTAGTTTTGAGATGAAATTTTTACAGAACAAGAGAAGAGAGCTTACCAGACGACACTTTTTTGTGGAAAATTCACCATATCATGGAGCTTGCCACATCATATAAAATTTATTGGGTATTATTTATAATGCGTACTCAGATATCATTTATAATGTAGGCAATTACTATCTTGTTTTTCTTTCTAATATTTAGAAAAATATCTTATTTATAATATATTTATAATTTTTATTAGATATCATTTTTTGGTCAAATTATTAGATATCATTTAGAGTTAAAAATATAATTAATGTTTATATTACATGATTAATATATAATATGCTAACATAACACATTGCAATAAATATATTAAAAGCTAAATATGTAAATACACAATCTTTTTTCTCAATAGAATTTAATATTTTAAATTTAATAACTACAATTTATATCTATAATATATGAAATTTTTTTACTTTTTACTTTTTATTTTCATACATGATATTGTATTAATATATTAAATAAAAAATTTTAAAAATAAATAAAAAAACTCTCTTATTAACACATGAAATATTAAAATGCTGATATTAAAATTATTTATGTTTGATAAGAAATGTGAAATTATTTTACAATGATTTTGTTATTATATTTTGAAAACTAATTTATTTTTATTACTTTTTTTTAAGTAGCAGAGCGATGTAATTTTAGAAAGGCATATGAAAAAAAAATCATATCACCGCCAAAAAAAATGAATGTAAAAATATGCTGGAAATGGTGAAAACTTTAACATTTAATTAAAATTTGTTAATAATTTTATTAATAAATTAAAGCATTTTAAAAGTATAATAAAATCGTATTTTTTATTTTCCATTTTCATATTTCTTTATTTTTTTCAGTTTCATATTTTTTATTTTTTTCATTTTCATAGCTCTTAAAAGATCGGATTTGAACAAATGTACTGTTTTTTAAAATTTCTTCACTTTAAGTAACATGGCGACAAAATATTTTATTTAAATAATAAACTTATATAAAATAAAAAATGATTATTAAAAGTGTCTTTTATTTAATGATTTTGACAAAATGAATTTTGTATATAATTTGTTTTACAATTTATCAAACAATGAACAGATTTTTAATTAAAATAAAAAATAATATTTCAAAAAAAAAAAAACCCCCCGTCAAAAGCACTAATTAGAAAGTAGCATTAATTTCCTTATTTATTTGTCCAAAGGAGAAACCTTTTTCTTTTGTGCTGTCCCAAACTGCCACTCCCTCTTCCTTTTGTTTTTTTTTTTTTTTTTGAAAAAAAAATTACTATTTAGCTTTTAATCATATATAATCTATTATTTTATTTGCCAATAAAACTTTTATTAATTTGTAAATCGTAAATTAATATAATCGCAAAGATAAGTCAAAATGGTTCTAAAAAATAATTATTCTTCTTCTGAACCACAATTACAAAATTTATTAAACTAATATGAAGATGCAATTAAAATCAATCAAAGGAATTCCATTTTTCAGTACCAAAGAGTGAGACATTAACAGGTCTAAACCAAACTAGTAACAGCCCAACTTTCCTACTCGAAATTTATTAAATCCAACTTCTTATTTTTCTACACTGGGTGAACCACACACACACTGGCCAAAAGAGTTCAGAGCTGTATGACCATAACACAGAAAGCCTACAGCAGAATGCCAAAATACTATGGCATTAAGCAAAGAAAGCAAAAGACACTTTAATAACACCTGTCTTATAAATCTCTCCCTATTCAAACACACTTCATTCACATAATGACATTCCAAGAGCACACACTATTTTACAGAGGGTGGGAGAGAGGAACTAGAGCATAATTGATGACATGTTGTTCATGTCAAGAAACGTTCACAGCATAAGAAATGCTCCCATATCAATTTTAGGCTGCCTTTGAGCATATTAAAGACTGAATTACTTTCC
>CATIWR010030185.1:0-24699 GCA_949677035.1 Omphalea diandra | reverse complement strand
CCAACATCTTGAGAAACTGTAATGCACACTATGTTATTAAAATCCAGTTTTGTTTACTGGGAGAAGTAATAAATTTGTTACTGATCTGATTTTTTTCCTTTCAGGAACCTGAGTTTCAATCAGTTAACATCTTTTGGAACTGAATTGGAGAGCCTGGTCAGCCTTCAGATTTTGTGAGTTGTAATACTTTCCATTACTAAAAAAATTGCACCTCTGTATGGATTTTACATCCTTAATTGCTGGCATATTTTTATTGTGAGCACAAAACATTATACTAATTAATGTAGCATTTTTAATCTTTCAACATGAAGAGACCCGCAAAGTAATAGGTTAGAGGGAACAGTTCCTGATGGCCTAGTAGAGTTGGAGGACCTTCATTTACTGTAAGCAAGCATATGAATATCAAATCTACCAACTACTGAACAAAAAATCTGTTTCTAAAATGTGTCACAAATTGATCAAAATAAATGTGTTTCAGAAGATAAGACTTCTTGTCTTTCATTCTTCAGGAACCTGGAAAACAACAAACTGCAAGGCGGCCTCCCAGAGTCTTTGAACAAAGAAAGTTTGGAAGTCATGTATGGAATCCATGTTCTTGTACTTTTATATGCTTTGTTTTTGTGAATGCTAAAGCTGTCCTTTCTGCAGGACATCTGGGAATCCATGTCTTTCCTTCTCCACAATGTCTTGCAACAATGTTTCATCTAATCCTTTGATTGAGACTCCGCAAGTTACAATCTTTGTCAAGAAAAAACCTGATAAAACCAATCATATGGCAATCATAATTGGCGCAGCTGCAGGAGCAATATTTGCTCTTATTGTCATTTCTTTATCAGTATTCCTGTACAATAAGAAACAAAGTGCTGAAGTTACATATGCAGACAGTAAGTAGAAGTTGCTCCATTAGCACTTGGTAGTTATTTAATACTCATGATTGTTCAGAGATGTCTTTGATGTGCAGGAACTGCAACAGATATGCGAAACTGGAATGCGGCAAGAATCTTTTCATATAAAGAAATCAAAGCAGCTACTAACAACTTTAAGGAGGTTATTGGCCGTGGTAGTTTTGGATCTGTTTACCTTGGAAAACTTTCAGATGGAAAATTGGTAGCTGTGAAAGTGCGGTTTGATAGGACTCAGCTCAGGGCTGATTCCTTTATCAATGAGGTTTATCATTTGAACTTATTTACCATTTTGTCTTTTTGTACTTGCTAGGATAGAAGGCATCTGACTGGAGTCTTGATGCAATTGAAGGATTGGACTATTTGCACAATGGAAGTGAACCACGAATCATATACTGTGATGTGAAGTGCAGTAACATTTTATTGGACAAGGACATGAATGCCAAGGTCTGTGATTTTGGCCTCTCTAAGCAAGTGATGCAGGCGGATGCAAGTCATGTGACTACTGTTGTCAAGGGCACTGCAGGCTATCTTGACCCTGAGTAAGTTTTTCAGTTATCTTACTCTAGTGATTCATTCTTAATGATACCTTACTCAAATTCATGTTATTATGCTCAGGTACTATTCTACCCAACAGCTTACAGAAAAAAGTGATGTGTACAGCTTTGGAGTTGTTCTTCTCGAGCTCATTTGTGGGCGAGAACCATTACGCCAGTCAGGAACTCCAGATTCTTTCAATTTGGTTTTATGGGTAAACCAAACTTCTTTCCTTCATAGCTACAGAATTAAAAGTTAGAAGCAACAATTGTGATTTTTGCTTCTTTTTTCCTGTATAGCTTCCTAAAGAGTGCAACATGTTCTGTGTTGTGACCTATGACCTTCAAATGCAGGCAAAGCCATGCTTGCAGGCTGGTGCATAGATAGTGGACGATAGCATAAAGGGAACTTTTGATGTGGGAAGCATGAGAAAGGCTTCCACAGTTGCTGTTAGATCAGTAGAGAGGGATGCTTCAAGGAGGCCTAATATTGCAGAAGTATTGGCAGAACTTAAAGAAGCCTACAATACTCAGCTCTCACATCTTGCAGCTTGCGATATGCAAATTGTTTTCTAAATCAACTATAAATGAAAAAAAAAAAATTAATTTATGTCATGTAAAGTTTGTGCTAAAGAAACCTTAGTATCAGTATGACGTTAATCTATAATTTCATTTGCATTCACACAGAAACAGAACACAGACTGAATAAAGAAAGTTATGGAAGTTTAACTTTCTAATTAGAGTTGATTATTTCATATACCTACCAAGTTTTGAGTTGAGAAGCAGCAATAATTTCTTTTTATGTATATAATACCAGTAATGACATAAATCATAGATATCAGGAAGATTCTCACTGCCGTCAAGGGGCCAACCCAAATTGAGCATTCTTATTATAATGATTCATCTTTTAAATGAACAAAGATAAGAAAATCCAACTCTAAGAAATAAGGCGTGGTATACTTTGATAGAGCCAATATATCAAATAAATCTAAATACCTAACTTTATACCTAGCATGCAAAGAAAAAAGACAACACAAATGATAGCTTCAACTGATTTCCAAATTCGGGAGCATTGAGTTCAGCAACAAATATGAGTGGAACTAGGTAGAGTAGCGACGCCGCAGGTAAAGGAATAATGCTGTTAAAGCAGCCACAACGTATGGACATACTGTCCAAATGCCCTGCATGATGTTACAAATTAGATTCTAGTATTTAGATAATCAGAATCTGATGCAAAGGAATTTGGCTTACCACAACTGTGGCAACAGTGGCAAGGGCAACCATAGGGCGTTCCCTCAACAGAAATCCAACCACTAGCTGAGTTCAACAACCAAGACACAAGCAGCATTAGCAATCCAACTGTGTTCTGTATGTTGGATAATTTAATATGTATGATGCGTCTTACATGTGCATTCTGATCATTTATACAGTGTTTCAAAGTGTTAGCTTGTTGTTATTTGAATTTTGCAGATTTTTTTAGATAGAGATTAAGATTTAAAGACCATATAATATATTGATGAATGTAGATAGGATTATGTTACTTGCTCAGACATAGAACCAGCATGCTTGCTTATTGATCTAGACTGACCTGTAGTGGAAGAGTGATCAAGCCACCACAGCAAACTCCAGCAAAGAAAAACTCTGGAGATATACCCTGCATGCACAATGGCCAAAAATTGAATGTTATAAACAACTAATAAACATATGAGCATGATGAATAAACCTTAATTTATACTAACAAAGTCCACCCTAGACAGGGATAATAATGTTGCAGGTCAATCATGATGATCATCAGACAGTCCTTTAACATATCTTCAACCATTCAGATACATTAGATGGTTCATTTATATCCAAAAACTCAAAAGCACATAACTAGGTAGGATTGAGGAAATAGTAGCAGCACAAAATATTCTTGAGAAATATGAAAAGCAACTAAATGCAGTTTATCCAACATTGATAATTCACTCACTATAGCATCCAGAGAGTATCTAAACAATCTTTTGATGTGCTCAGTATTCCTTAAGTCAGTGCTTTTAATGCAAGTTCCATATCTTTGTCATGTCATATCCAAGATGACAGCCCACATGTATTATAGATAACAAGCAAAATAGAGTATTAGGCAAAATCAAGTGGCATTATATTTGGCTGTCATCGTGTCAGCTCATAAGCAATGGTCTAATGACACGAATGCAATCATCACAAGCTCAGCAATCCTAAAATATCATAAAAACATAACACAGTAAACTATAAAACATCTAAAAAATTGAAACTCAGCAGCCAATCATACATCAGGAACAATAATAGTTTCAAGAGAATGAAAAATCAGTTGCCCAAGACATGAAATCTATATAAAAATGATGACCACTCACTAACCATTGTCCCTGCTAGAAAAGCTGTAGGATTTCTTACTCCAAGTGAAAATCGCTCCACTACATATCAAAATACACAAACTAATAAGGAAGTGAAATTTAGAGTCTAGATGGCACAGTAATGCATACATAATCAAAGTTAGTAAAAAAAATAAAATATGGTTCCATTTGTCAAAAGGAATCAACTGATTTCATGTCTTATAGTGTACATAGGCAAAGGTAAAAGTAAAAAAGTTAAGTTGTACCTCCCTCTTAAGCTCTTAAATATAAAGCATCTCAGATGGTAAAGGGTGATATAAAGTCAAAAAGGAAGGAGAGACAAACCATAAAAAAATAGCTTGAGAGTCAAGAAAATAAGTGGCAGTGTGTGAAACAAAAAAGAAATAGATAGTATATATATTGTCTTGAGACTACTAAGACCAAGCACATGATCCATGGGCACGTGCCTTGAGCTAGAGTAAAGACAGTCTGAGAACAGTAGATTGGGGCATACAAACTAATGGCCATTGCAGAAGAATTCTATGTAGTAGAACCACGCAATAATCCCCAGATTTCAACAATTCAACTCATGAAATACACATAAGTTTAGCAAAATGTTAAGTATCAATATTGCTTTCCCTGCAAGAGACCATCTTAGGTATCATTTATTCTTAATGTAACCAACTTCCACTAGGAAAAAGAACATCCTGATGCATGAGGCTCTCTGCCCCGCAAATGTCATTTAATGTGTAACAAAAGTATCAGAATCAAAAGTTCCAAAGTTATCTAATCAAAGCAACTTTTAGAGGTCTCAAGAAATAGTAACCATCTAGAAGGTTATCCTTGCATCCATATGGCTGTGCCACTATCCAAATACAGCATAGCAATAGCCAATGCTCAGAATAAACTTATTTACCTGATGTTTATCTAACAGCCAACTGAAATGCAATTTAAAAAGGTTAATCATTCTAAAGTGTTAGAATCAACATATGTTGATACTACCAGCAATAATTAAACAAATAAATTCCATAATTCTTCATTTGATCATAACATCATTCATAATACATGCCTAGGCAAAACATGACCAGCCTCTTATAACTCACCCATGCCTGCAAGATTTCCATATTTTTGCACAGTACTTGTAATGCTCAGCACCTTCTCTTCACCAATGCCTAACTATAGCCATCATCATTCATGAATTTCATAAATCATATCTTGAAAAATAAAAAAAAAACAGAAGACATGCTAATAGTAAATGAATTCATTAAGCTTGACATTAACTAAATAATGTGTGCGCATTAACCAAGAACAATCATTTAGAAATGACCTTTGAACAAACATCATCAGTTGCACCAATTTCTCTGAAAAGCTTCCCCAGGTAGAATGGTATCATATCACTGATACAGACTCCCCTAAGATTCACAATTCACAAGAAAATGATTACTGTTATGTACTCAAAATTCAATGCAGTATAGTCATAAAATTGGAAAAATGGAACAACTTATCAACAATCATAAATCTTGTTCATTTATCTAAAATTAAAACATGAATATCCATTTGTAAAACTAGATAATCAGAATGGGATTTGAGCCTTATGTTAGCAAACACTCAAGGTACTCACTGAGAGTGAACTTCAAGGGCTAGCTTCAACAGCCTTCTAATTTATTTTTCTTAGTAAATCCATTTACATGACTGAAGGATGTGATAAAACACAGCAATATGTTGTGATGCACTAAAGAACAAAGTGGAGACGGCACTAACCAGTATACCCACAGAACAGTAGACATAATGTACGGAGAATTTCTGGAAAAAGATTCGACAAAAGATTGCGATGTTCCATCCACAGACAGCATTCGTGATAAAGTTATGCCAACCTAAATCAAATCCAATGAAGTAACAAAAAATCTTAAATGGAGATGAAAATATATAAAAGTACTGCTAGTACAGAGAACCAAGCAAAATCTGAGCTAAAATCAATTCTTGAGTAAAACAAAAGTACCAGTAGAAAGGACAAACCCAAACATTTAAAGCCTCTTCACTAATGAATAGTCCACACCCAGCAGCCATGAGCAACCAAAAATATATCCATCTAGTGAACATGAAGAGGACCCAATAATAATTTGAATAGACAACAACTTGAACAATCAAGTAGACCAAAATGAGAACTTTAATTTTTAACACAAAGGAGAGCAGAAATAGCAACACACCCTGGTGCATACTCAGGAAGTATGATTCTGTATCTAAAAGCTTTAAAAATGAAACCCACAGGGGTTGAGCCCGTGACCGAAGGTTGTGAACCTTCGGCCAGAAATTTAACTCCAAAGAATGACCCAACACCAGGACGTTTGACGACAATGGATGTGACTGTAATAACTGCTGCTATTCCCACAGCAATTGCTAATATTACTAGAAATGAATTGCCAGCATCATTACTATTACTTTTCTGATTTATGAACATCTCATTTGCAGCATCCCCATTTTGTCCAGCGAAACTATACTCTTTAGCTGCATAATTTTCAGCATCTTCACGCGGAAAGCTTCTGATCCTGCTCGCACAACATCACACACATCATCATATATTATTTGCTATGTTCTGTAAGATGTAACTGAATGTAATGGAATGGAATCAAATACAGACTCAGTGGCACTATCAAACTTAGATTATGCTTGGAATGATGAAAACAAACATCAAGTGATGTAAAGAAGTGAACTTTTATTAGTTCAATAATCTTTATTTGACTACGTTCCATCACATTCACTCAGGTCCTTCCAAGCATTTAATTACACCAAACGTAGCCTTAACACTTACCTAATCCACAACGAATTCGGTTAATCCCTAAGGTTTACTAACCTGTTAAGTGACGGTCTGAAGAAGAAAGAAAGCGAAATGTTGGTGGTGTAGCATGGCAATACGATGTAAGAAACGCTAAGAGAGGCCGTGCGCTTTGCTGGGTGTCGACTGAAGGCTAAAGGCGTTGGTTTTAGTAGGATTAAAGTGGACTGTAGGGCCATTTTTTTGCTCTGACAATGCCGCCGCTCTGCCGGGAGTAGTGTCAGTTGGCTATGTTATGGGACGTGAGGAGGAGTTTGGGTCCATGTGGCCAGGTGTAAATGGTCACTTACAGAACAGCAAATAATGTGGATATTCTTTTTCTGACTAAAGATTTTTCAAAATTTTCTGCGGAGAAAATAATTTTTTTTTATTTTGGTAAAAAAAAAATTGGAAAAACAAAGGTGAGGAAGTGCTTTGTCAGTGATCCATGGATTGCTAAATTTTTAATTTGATTGATTAATTTAATTTAATTTAATAATTTAAAAATAAAAATTATAAAATATAATTTAAATAAATTTAAAATTAAAAATATATTTGTAAAATATAGATATATTTATAATATTTAAAAATAAAAAGAATTAGAAACTAATTTAAATTAACTAAACTAATTAATTATCTAATTTTTAATTTTATCAATCTTATTACTTATTTTTATATGATTAAATATGATAAATTCCTATTTCAAGCAATTTGTGAAACCAAATTTTGTAGGCTTCTAAATTCTAAGTCCTTCTTATATTTTTATAATTATATTTAAAATTTTAAAATTAATCAGATTTATATTGATTGAATATATTATCAATTTTTATGCTATTATTGAAATAGCTGTGATTTTTATTTAAAGAAACTAGTTTTTCAGTTATAAAACTTATTGATCAGACCGATTGGTCGAATCGATAAAATTAACTATTAATAGTCCAGTTAAATTCAATATTAAAATAAGCCATTTAAAAATTTTGATCAAAATTGAAAAAAATCAATTAAAGTTAAAAAAGTTGACTAAATCTAAAAATAGTGTCAAAATGGTTCAATATAAAATTATATTATTTTATAAAAATTTTAAAATTTTTAAAGTTATATTATTTTATTCTAAATTTAAATTTTAAAAAATAGATTTTATTATTTTATTATATTATATATTTTTAATTTTTTAAATATTTCTTAAGTGCTATTTATATATTTTTCTGAAAAATAAAAAATTATTTATTAAAACAGACTAATTAAATTAATCAATTAATTGAGTGGATCTCTCAGCTTCCAATTTTAAAAACATTATTATCACTTTGATTCAGCTCAAGTTTTAAAAGAAAAACAAAAGCTAAAGGGTTTAGCCGTCTAGGGCTTGAAACCAAATCCACCACCGCCTCCCTCACCACTTGCTCTCTCACTTTCGCATCTTGCTCAGCTCCTCGAAAAGGTACATCTCCTCATCATCTTGCTTACCATTTCGTCAGTTTCCCTATTCTGTTTCCTTCCTTAGAAATGGTAGAATTTTAGGCTTGATTTGGTATCTGAAAATGGGAAAAGTTATGATCTTGGTTAGATAATTGTTCAAGAATAAGAAATCACAATGTGAATTGCAGCTGGCCGAGCTGGCTGGCTCTAGTGTTGCCAATCAGTAAGTTAATACAGCTGCATACATTTAACTTACGGCACGCAAAACCAGCTCTTCGCTGAAGGAATTTGATCAGTGCAAGATAGATGGTGCCGTACATTGTATATCTAGTTTCCGAAATTTTCCTTTATATTGCTATTCATTTCCTGAGTTTGCAAGCAGCATAGTGTTTGTTTGTGATGATGGGTACTCAATTATAAATCTTGGTCAGAATTGTTTGAATGCGAAGTGTGCGAAATGCTATTTCGTTGGAAATATAGAATAAAGATATATAAACAAGAATCAATCCCAGTGAAAATGGTAGAATAAATTGATTGGGTTGATAAGTATACTATATTATAATACTATGTTTGTTTTTTGAAGTTTTTTTAATGGAGAATTATGCATATGTGGTTCAGTAATCCAGTTTGATTGGGGAGGAGCAGTGGAGAGAAAAATGCCTCTTTATGATTGCATGCTTCTCTTGAAACCTCACGTAACGAAGGAAGCCCTGATGGATTTGGTAGTTAAAGTAGGAAAGCATGTGTGCAGAAGAAATGGTGTTCTTACAGATTTAAAATCATTTGGGACTGTTCAATTAGGTTATGGTATTAAGAAGCTAGACAGAAGATATTATCAGGTGAATATTGTTCTGCTGTAATTTTCTAGAATTTGATGAAGTTTCTGTCTTTATTTTTTCTAATATTCACTTGCAAGTTTTCCATTTCCATTATATCTTAGGCTATTGTTGCCAGAGTTCTGTCCGGCAAGGGTCTTATGTTTTTCCTTTGGCTAGCCTACGCCTCTTTTTTTTTTTTAAATTACTTTTAATAATTTACTGCTGACGCTTGAATACTTTGACGAACTTTGTTTGCAACTTTGATTGTTATCTTTTAGAAGCTTTATTGGTGATAATTCTCACGTTCCATGCTTAAAGACCCTCAAGCATGGATTGTATGATTTTCTTCCTTTTTGTTTCACAGCTTTAAGTTTAAATTCATGTAATATTAAAACAAGGCAAAATCTTAAACTATAGTCTTATTAAATCTGTTCATGAGCATGATTAGTTTAAAAATTTCCTTGAGATTTTATACTTGAGATTGAGAGGCTAATTTTTTATACTAGAAATGGATATTGTGAAAGGAGACAATTTGCCCTTAGGCTTAAGATTTGTGGTGGTGACTGGGATTGTGTTGGTGCAGGTCCTAGGTTAAGTTAGTAATGACAGAAACATTATGCTGGGTGTCCTCCATTTGAGTTCCATGCTTGTTCTTAAAATTCAAACTGTGATACCACCTTACCAAAAGGCCTCCAGTGCTTGATCTGATCATTAGGGCGGGCGAATGTCTTCGCTGTTTGTCATAAAAGCATTTGCATTACAACTGTTGATTGTTGCATTCTAGTGTTGCATGATCTTTCCTATTGACTGCACAGTACAAATCTTACATAAATTTACTAATCAATTTTTGCATAAATTGCTTTGTAAATTCACTCTCGTTTATACTTATTCAGGGACAAGTGATGCAAATGACAATGATGACCACACCCAACATCAACAAGGAGCTGCATTATCTAAACAAGGAGGATCGCCTGTTTCGCTGGCTTCTTGTTAAACATCGAGACACAAAATATGGGCTGGGATTTCTAAATGAAGATGATGGCAAAGGCGAGCTCAGCAAATTTAGATTTTATGATGATGATAGTGTTGATGAGTATGAGGAGGAGGATGATGATGATGATGATGAATATGATGTGGACCAAGAGGAGCAGAAAGAACAATAAGTAAATAATGGAACTTAGGTCCTATTAATTTTTCCAGTTTTAGTGTTTTCTCATGAGGATTACCTTATTTGTGTTCTTTTTGAACCTTACATGCAGTGCAACGGTGAAACTATTTTTCTGGTGATTTGGTTAATGGGTCTACTGTATCAATGAGTGTGAGTTCAGGTGCGGGTTTCAGGTGATGTACTGACTGCCTAATAGCTGCTATACTATTATGGTGTATTAAAGATGGAGATGCTATACTTGATTAATTTTTACTTGTAGCCAGGCATTTGGACCAGGTCATAAATAAAAATTTGTTTGAAGTAAGATGTAGGCATAAATTTTGGCCTTCTTATTCCCGGTTTTGTATGCATGTGAATTCTGAAGAAACTTAGGTATATTTTCAATTTTATCACCAGTTTCATATCCCACTTAAACGGGTGAGTTCCATGTGATTTTACAGGCGAGCTCTGAGTTCTAAAGACCATCCGCTAATTAAAGGTTGAACTCCGGGTAACACGTGAGATCATTCCATTAAGTGGAACGGAAGGTTGGATGCAAATCAAATCAATTGGACTAATAGTTGTCATTGTTTAACAGCTACAGCAAAATGGGAAATGAAAGTTGAGACTGATATGAACTGTTTGTGTCCTCTAACGGTTGTCTGATCATCCTGATAGTTTTTTTTGTGGTTTATCTGATTCCAAGCATTATGAGGATCTGCTTTTTGTCTGGGGTTAGCTGGTTAGTTGTTTGCTCTGAAGTCAATGGCATGAGTTTCAGCTGCCATTCTACCGACTACAAACAATTTAAGGGCAACTTTCTATTAATTGATTCATGTTTAGTAGAAAAGTTTGCCCATTATTTGTATTAATTGATAGTATTTCTTGTCAAATTTTTTTATATAAAATATCTCAAGAAAGTGGGCAATGAGTATGAGGGCAAAAATTTTAGTTCACGAATACTTATTTGACATTATCAAAAATTAGAATGCACATAAATCACGAAAAACATTTTTTTTAGCAAAGTTGTAGGGTGTGTTTAGTATTGTTATCAATAATAGTTGATTTTTGAATAAAAGTTAGGAGAAATTTTTTAATTAATTATAAATTTTTTCAATACAAATTTTATAAGAAAAAAATTAATTTTAAATAAAGCAAATATTTGAAGATTTTATTAATATCTATTGAATAAAATTAGTAATTTAATTAAACTATTTACATGAGTAAATAAAAATATTTTTAAAACTTAAAAATGCAATAATAAATCAAATTAAATTTTGCTTTTAAAACCTAAAAATCAGGTAGTTTAATAAATAAAGTGAAATTTTTACTATAGCAATGTTAAACATGCTTGTAAATATTGAGATTCTCTCAAAGTCATAATTAGACTAGAATTTCTACTTAGGTGAGATTAAGATTCCTATTCAATAGAGATCTTTTTTTTTTAAAAAAAAAAAAAAGACTTAGTGAGCAAATTTAATTCTCTATAGATAAAAATATATAATAAAAAATAATTGATTTTTTATTTTTATCCACAAGAGAAAAAACTCTCCGATGAAGACAGAAAAATTTGACGATAGAATAAGAGAAAAATATAAAAGTGAAAAGGATGAAAGTGTATTGACAAAAAAGGGTAATCAAGAGAGGAGAATTCTAAGATGAAGAATAGACTCTTAAAAATTAAAAAGAGACACAGAGAGTGAAAAAGATGAAGCTTGTATTGACTAGAGAAGGATAATCAAGAGTGGAGAGATTCCAATAAAAAACATACTCTTAAAAATTAAAGAGCAGCAAAGTTCTAAAAAAAAGAATAATCCTTTTGTGATAGATATCTTATAGTCAATATATGGTGTGCATATCGTAATATTAGAATATCAATATAATTATAATCTCTATAATATATAATATTAGAATATCAATATAATTATAATCTCTATATTATATAATATTGATCAAAATTTGGGCCGTGAACATAACTCATAAAAAAAAGATAAACTACATAATTCTTGTGTGTTCATGTCTAAAGTTAATAATAAAGTAGAGTTGTTGATTCAAAATAAAAAAAATTTAATATGATTAATTTATCTTATACAATTTTAAGCCAAGAAATTCAAATACAAACTGATACATTAAAATTTGAATTACAGAAGATAATCTTATCAATATTGACAAAAAATTGTAATCAATGGTGGAGAGTTTTAGATAAAAAAAAAAAAAAAACTTTTAAAGATTGAAGAGTGATAAAGTTTCGAGAAAGAAAACAATGCTTTTTGTGATTGATCTCTTGTAACCAAATTATGATGTACCGCTTGTGATATTATAATATCATTGTAATAATAATCTTTATATGATAATAAATTAAATAAAAAAAAAAAGGTGAATCACATATTTTTGTGCATTTGTATTTGAGAATTTTTCTGTATTAATTTATATAAATAGTATTAGAGTTTGGTTTACAATGTAATAATTTTTTATTTGAGGCGAAAAAATTTGTGCAAAAAAATGTGGACGGAGTCGAGTTGATGAAGATGAAAAAAATAAACGGAAGACCAAATTGATGGAGATTGAAAATATAAATAAATGACCGAATTGATGAAATTAGAAATTAAAACGAAGTTTGTTAAACTGGTCTCGAATTCTTAATTTGACTAGAATTTCTATTTGGCTAGAATTAAAATTTATATTTAGTAGAGATTTTTTTTAATTTGGTGAGCAAATTTAATTTTTTATAAACAAGAATATACAATAAAAAAAATTATTTTCCTTCTTCTCAAGGGAAAAAGAGCTCCTCTAGATAGAGATAATAACAGATAAATAAATTTGTATATAGGATAAAAAAAATATAAAAGTAAAAAAAAAATAAAGCGTGCAGCTTCAGGTAAAAAA
This sequence comes from Omphalea diandra, assembly GCA_949677035.1. Classification (NCBI taxonomy): domain Eukaryota; kingdom Viridiplantae; phylum Streptophyta; class Magnoliopsida; order Malpighiales; family Euphorbiaceae; genus Omphalea; species Omphalea diandra. Next base: position 11,834 of record CATIWR010030185.1, on the reverse strand, counting down.
AACACTTTTGCAAATCGCACTCTTTACGAAGATATGACATACTACTCGTGATATTAGAATTTCAATATAATTATAACTAGTTGTAAATTTTTCGCTTTGCATGGTAATAAATATTTATTTTAATTAATTAATTAATTAAAATGATCAAAATTAATATATAAATAATAATTAAAATTTTATTATTATTTTATAAAAATTATCATGAAGTAAATAAAATAATAAGATAAATTTCTCAAAATTTATAATTATGTATATAATTAAGTTACAACTGTTCACACTCTTCTTGAATCTTTTTACGTTTAGAAAACTATAAAAAAAAATGCAAATAAATTATATTAAGGTTCTAGTATAAAAAAAACTTTTAAAAAAATGTAAATAGATTATATCAAAAGTTTTGGTTATTTGCACTTTTTTAGAGAGTGCAAGAATCTTCAATAGAAGTACAAAAAACTAGAACAGGTGTGCAAATAGCTAAAACTACATAATCAGTTTTAATAAAAAATTATTATTTATTTATATTTTTAATATTACACGACACAATAAAAAAATTATTAAAGTTGAATGAAATAATTTATGATAATTAATCAAATAAATAATATTAAATATTTCATAATAAAAAAATAAAATTAATAGATAATTGTAAACTATATATACATATGTAAGGTAACTGTAATAAAAGATTATCCATTGATTCATATTTTCAATTTTGTGTGACATAGGTAAATGTAACAAAAGATTATCAATTGATTTATATTTTCAATTTTGTGTGACATAATTTTAAAAGAAAATTTATTAAATTTGAATGAAATAACATTTTTTATTTTGTATTTAGAATCTTGAATTGATAATATAATTAATTTAAATCTCAACTTTCTGTTTATAATTTTTTTAAATTTTCTATTTAGAAGTAATTTAATACTTTTATATTTTAAATTTTTATAATTTTTTATTCAAAATATCTTGACTTCTTAATTGAAAATTTTTTTTCAATTTTTTTACTTTCTTATTTAAAATTTTTACTTTAAAAATATTTTAAATATTAATTATATATGATTATATTATACGCTATTATAATAAATAGCAAATAACTATAAGACTGTAATCAATAATATTATATTGATTGATTTTTATATTACAATAAATTAAATTGATTGAAGTTTGACCTCCGAATGTAGCTCATGAAAAAAAAAATTATGTCAATTTTTATGTGTTGATATTTGATTAATTTTTATATCATTCTATCACACTTTCGCATGTTTAATTTAACAATAAATATTATTGCCTGCGTAATTATATAAGAAATTCAAATGCAAATAATTACTTATATACCTCTATAAGTGCATATATTAATCTTGAAATTTTCAATTTAAACATTAAATAATTATATAAGAAATCTTCAGTAATAATTAAAAATATTCCAAATCAGAAACAAAATAATAACTATTAAGCTACTTACTTTTTTTTTTTTTTGAAAGAACAATTATATGATTCATGATTATTGGAGTTTGAATTTCAATACAAACAAAATTAAGCAAACAGAAAAAGAAAATTGATATTTTTATTTATTAGATTATATATTTTAAGTTTGTATTAGTATTTTTTATAATGCTCAACAGTCAACATCATCAATAGCAATAGGAACGAGATGAGAAATTATCATATCTGTTCATCTTTTATCTGTGCAGTAACCATAGATGACATGGGAAGTTGCTTGCTTTGGACCGTTCCTTTCCTTTCCTTAGTCACCTTCTACGACTCACGTGTCGACACCAAAATATAGCAAAAAAAAAAAAAATAGAAAAACTGCTTTTGTTTTTTCTTGTTTCTTTGTTGGCAACTAGCCATGACGATCTGTATTGTGTTTCTTCTCCCAAATCTCTTTGCTGTAAATTAAATTCCAGGCTCTTCTTTCATTTTCAGCTCCCTTATGAACTAATGATTTCTTCTTTTTTTAAAATTTTTTGGCTTATTTATTTATGTGTCCATCTTTCTTGATGCTTATGGATACGGATTATCGTAATTGTATGTGTGTGTCTTTAGTACATCTTAGTTTAGTTACAATTCTGTGTTCATCTTTCTTGATTTTTCTTGATGCTTATGTTCAAATGACTGCCAGTTCATGTTTTGCATTTTCTTGGTGGTTGGTTGCTCAAATTTCAGTTCTTTAAGTGTTTGTAGTTCTTAGAATTCAATTGTGAATCTGGGTTTTTTTTTTCAGCTATGGCTTTTAGGGCTGTCCGTTCTTGGACTTTAGGTGGTCTTATAATGGCCTTCGTTGACCTTGCAATTGCTTACACCTTGCTATGTGGGTCTGCTTTTGCTTTTGTCCCCTCAAAGTTGTTGAGTTTCTTTGGACTTTACGTGCCATGTCCCTGTACTGGTTTTTTTGGCTACCAAAACAATGATTTATGCCTGCACAAATTGCTCATTGATTTTCCAATAAGAAAGATTAATGTTGTTCAGGAGTTAGCCAAGAATAGGTTCCCTTTTGATTTGATTTGGTTTGATCATCAATCTTGCAATTTGCATTTGGTAGAGATTGGAAATAGAAAGCGTGAAAGTGGGGTTATTGAATTGGAGGGAGAAGCATGTTCTAGTTCAATTTCAGGTCCAAGATTTTCAAGTTCTGTTGATGGGGAAAGTGGATGTGACGCTAAGGGTAAGAAAATTATGATCCAAAGGCATAAGTCTGGGCTTCGCCGGCGCAGAAGACCATCTCTTGGATATGGAAATCTCTCTCCTGCTTTGTCTTCTAACAGCACACATTTGGTCAGTATGGGTGTTCCTCACCCTCTTTATTATGGGAGCGAGATTAGAAGTGAAATTGGCAACAACACTGATCTTGGAAGCAGAATAGAAGATGGTTTGCTAGGTGAGTTGAATATGCAACTTAACATCATCCAAAGAGGGTCCCCACCAGAATATGGTTTTCGTTTACTTGTGCTTATGTTATATTTATGTCAATTTGTTGTTGGTGATTTGTGTTGTATGTTTTCAATTATTAACTACCCAATTAAATCATAATAGTATTTTGTCTAATTATTTTGAGACTTTGATGAGAAAATATAAATCTAGCATCTTGAGGAACGTCTGAATAAAGTTAAATTTAGCTCTACATTTTATTCTTTAGAAACTAGAATTGATTATTTTCTATTTATCAAACATTGCACCAAAATGTAGACTGACTGTTGGAAATGCAGGTTTAAGTGATCAGTATCCAAATGACACTAATTCCAGTGAAAGAATCAGGCATAATTTTGACTTGGATGGATCCTATGAGAAGGGTAAAGGCATAAACATGGATCAATTATCTGTTGAAAAACTTATCTTTAATGAAGAGCACAGGTGCTGTGGTCTTGGAAATAATGCAAATGTGATCCGAGTGTTGGAAAAGTTACTTGAAGAGGAGAAAGCTGCTCGTGCAGCTCTTTACCAAGAGTTGGAGATAGAGAGGGCTGCTGCTGCAACTGCAGCTGATGAAGCCATGGCCATGATATTCCGGTTGCAAGAGGATAAGGCCTTGATCGAAATGGAAGCGAGGCAGTATCACAGGGTGATGGAAGAAAAATTTGTATATGATGAAGAAGAGATGAACATTCTGAAAGAGATCCTTGTTAGGAAGGAGAGGGAGATTCATTTTCTGGAGAAGCAAGTTGAAGCTTATGAACAGATGAACTATTTGGGAAATGGGCTGGTCGAAGGTGATTCAAGCCATAAGATTTATAACAAAGAACAGAGTCCTTCACCTTCTATTAATTCAAATGAGAATCCACTACCAATGCAGCAGCAGATTGACAACTGTACGTCCATCGATGAGAAGGAAGTGGCAATCAGCACAAAATGGTCATCAAATTATGACCACATCAATGTTCTTGCTTTGGGGAAAGAATCGGAGCCCAAGGAGTTAGCTACTGACATTTCTGCTTCTGTTAATGAAGGGGAACAAAAAGCAGAACGGGAAATCAGTGTGATATTGCCAGCAATGGAGACACACCAAACTTGTGGAAGCATTGGAGAAGAGTGGGAGAAGGATGGGGAGCATTGGAGTCAAGTAGACTGCAATGCACAGAGTTCCATGAATGACACAGAATCAGCTGTTTATGATGTTCATGTTGTTGATGATAGGACTGTATTTTGGAAGGAAACTGACAGAAAAGAAAGTGGACCATTGAGTACTGCTGTTTCAGATTCTGGTGTTATGAATAGTACAACTAGCATGGCAGAAACTAAGCCTAAAGTTCACGAAAACAATTTTGATATTCATGGCAAGTTACTAGAATCAGGTAGTTCACTGTTCTTGCAGAGACATTCTCCATCTCCAGTCGATGGTGGAAGGTTGAAACTTGACAATGAAGTTGAATGGTTGAAAGAAAGGTTGCGGAGAGTGCAAGAGGAAAAAGAGAAGTTGACTTTCTCTGCAGAGCACAGAGAAAGGGTAAATGCACAATTGAAACTTGTGGAGAATATATTGAACCAGCTACAGGAGATTCAGCCACTGAAAGAGCCTGTGCGGCGGGCTTCTTTACCTCCACTATCTTCTAAGGTTTGTTGTAGTTTTACTTCTACTGTTTGTGTTTTTTTTTTTTTTTTACCTCTAATTTTCTGATTTCTTCACCTATACTATATGATTTTATCTCATATGACGAGGATACTGACATACATATCGGCTCTATTTCTAAACAACACACTAGGAAAACAGAAAGTGATGTCATGACTGATAGATGAACCTTTTAGACCTTGTGGAAAGAGGGGGGGGGGGGTTGAATATACACACTTTCCGAGAAAAAGAGAACAACTCTCATTGATTCTTATGGATGGTTAGACGTTATGTTTCCTATCATCTGTTATTTTATAAATCATTTCAGTCATATTTACTTTATATCTAGTTATTAAAATTAAATATAAAATTTCATTTTAACAAATCGAACATGATCAACATCAAGGTTAATAATTCCATATTTATTAACTTCAATTACATATCTTAGATTTTTCGAAACAAGCACTATAATTCTCATTATTAGAAAGTGTACTTATAAGTGTTTTATGATATTTAAATTCAATGTATAAAAATTGTAATAAAAGTTTGACGCAAGCGTACTTCAATTTTGAAAGCTAAGGACTAAATTGTGATATCATGTTGTACTTTGGGAACTAGAATGTTTAGCTAATATAGACTACAGGGAATAAAATGAAAATTTTTAAATGCTAAGAACTATAGTGTTTTTTCTATGTAAAATCGCTATGAATTATTAGCAATTGTCCCTTTTCATTTCTAAATCTTTGATAAATTTTTTCTCAGATTCATCCCAGGGGAATAAAGACCAGCAGGCTACCCTGCTGTAAAGCCACTGAAGTAACACAAAGAAACCACATGGAAAGCAAGCAATCTGACTAAAATAAAACAAAGAAAATGAACTCTCTTAAAGCTATAAAGCCTAGATGAATAAAATTGAAACTTAAAACCACATGAACCATGAAAGGTAACTAGCAGTCAAACAAAAGACTAATGAGGAGGCCTTTTGACTCTAGGTGGAGAAATAAGCCTAGCCCATTGACTGTTAGACTGCTAAAGAAAGGCAGAGGAGGATCTGTGATCCATATAGGTACCTGATGAACAAATCATATAAAGATGAGGATATTTTATGGCTAACTAACAAGATGTGTAAGCTTGCTGCAACTGATTATCGAAACTTTTTATAAGCAATTCTATTAGATAAGATACGCTAGGAGATTGTTGAAGCTTTATTTAAAGAAAGTCAAATCTTAAAAAGCTAAACCATCAGTACAAATAATAAATGCAGGAAATAATAAGCAGAATTGATAGTACTAATATTTCAATATCTGAGAACAGATTGACTATTCAGGTGCTCATTGATTTCTTGCATTTTCTGCCTGGCATCTGAAACAATCAACAAGATTAATGAATTTGATTTCATTCATGTGGGTGTGGTTCCTATTGCTATTAATTTTGCAGGGTTAGTTTTTGAAAGAACTTTTGTAACTCTAGAATTTAGTCATTTTCCTTTTCATTTTATTCCTTCCTTGTGTTAAAATAAATGAATAACAAATGCAAGAGAAGGCAGAATATTACCTTTTTGACGAATTGGAAGTGGTGCTATTTGAGAACTAGGTGTTGGATATAAGCTACTTGATCAGGTTAGATTCAATGAAGTCAAATCCGTAAGCATTTATTACAAAAAGTAAAATGATAACAACTTTTAGACTCCTATTATTTCAACTCAAGTTAAATTTAGGAATTTAAAATTTAATTGTCAATATTTGAAATCCTAAATTTCAAATCCAAATTCATGATTCCAAACATAGGGTTAAATCTCTCTGTTGGTCTAGGAAGTTGAATTCTGATTTCAGTTCTGGGAAATTAACTCTGATGTATTAATCTAAATAAATTGCAGTGATATACCAAGAGCATGTTTGGTATATTAAGAAATAGAATGTGAATAAGATTCTCACTTCATTTTCATATTTGATATATCAATTTACTTCAAAAATTTAAGAGTATGATTCTAAAAAGATTCGAATGTCATATTATTCTTGGATTTCCTTTGCCTAAATTGATTTTTTTGTTTGTAAAACATAAGATTATTATATATATGAGTAATTATGAAAATTTTATTAACACTTGAATTCTATTTCATTATGTGTTGAAATATACTAAACAAAAATATTAGAATCCTAAAACACCATTTTGGGAATAAGATTTTATTTCTCACTTCTTAGTGTAACCAAATGCAACAATTTTTACTTTGTTTTTGTGTATACATGAAATTAATTCTAAAATCAGTGGCAAATTTTGGGAATTGATCTCATATGCTTGGGATGATATAGAGAGATTTGGCTTGGTGAGCTCGAAGTGAGGCTCGTTAAAAAAATTCTCTTTTTAACCTATCTTTGGGGGCCTAGGTGTCAGCTGTGTCCTCTTAGACACGTCACTTCTCTATTTGCTATTTAACCAAAGTAATTATTATACTTTACATTATCAGATTATATCTTTCTTTCTTTATCACAGTAAATATTCCTTCATATATTTCATTTGGGAACTTTTAGCTCTCACTCTCTTTTAATATATCATTTTATTTTGTCACTCTTATCATTTTCTCTTTGTCTTTATTATATCACTGCTATATATATATGTTTTTCCTATTAATACATGTTGTTACATACTTTTGACACATTGTGAGACATCCTTTTAGACTACTATACCTCAATATGTCTAATGAAGCATTTTCTCATGTGAGTTACTATATAAGCATTCTTTGGTTTAGATATTCTAGAGTTGTATCCTATTCATCTGTCACGCGACATTTGAATCCATTAAGATTGTTTACTCTTCCTCTCACGTCCGCTCTAAATTATGCTTTGAGTATTAATAGCACACAAAACTACCTCACTCTAATAACTTAAAAGAATCCTACATCTACATTTTGGTGACTCCGATGTGGAGGAATGATTGGGTGAAGTGATACATTTCTTTAGAAAAAGAAAAGAAGTAGAAATAAATTATTATTCAAGTAACAAAGATGATTCATTATTACATTGGTCAATCCAGTATGGAGACATCAAAACTCTAATATAAACATTGAGAAATTGAAATTCTTATTTCTAATATCACTCAATAATGAACTTTCAACTCTAATGTACAAATGCAACCACTATATTATTGCACTTGAATGTGCAACTTAGATACACTACGGGTGCAATGAAATTTTGTTGAACCATAAGTGCCACAATATAGGAGCACCATGAGTGCAATATAGTTTAATTGCACCAAGAGTGTTTAAAGCTTAGAAGCACCATGATGCCACATTGTGATTGATGATTCCTTAGAAAGTTTGTGGCAAAAAGATCACATATTAATCTTTTGTCAATACTCTAGCATTTATCAGGTGGAAACACGTACGCAATTTTTTTTTATAATTCCTTGACTAGCTAATAATTGGGGCTTCATTCATTATCATTTGTCAACTTCTTAGCACTTATCATGTGGGAGCACATACTCAGCTGATTTACAATCTCTTAACTAGCTAATAACTATAGGGTCATTCATCAATCTTCTATCAATACATTGGCACTTATAATGTGGGAACGCATATTCAGCTAATATAAAACTCGTCAACCAACTCAATATTGAAACACATGAGAGCACATAATAAATTTACTATTTCTTAACTAGCTTACAATTAGATGAAGCCAAGCTTATTAGTCTTTATATGATACTAAAATACTGAGAATTATATATATATATATATATATTGATAAATACAGTCTTATATAGCTAAGTAGTGAGATCATTCTCTTGGCACTTAAAGGAAATATTTATTGACTGACTTTTTAATTTATATCAAGCTTAACAAAGAGCTAGAACAATTTTTTTTCTTACAACAACTAAATATTTAGTTTATATCAAAGATGTTTTCTAAAGGTATAGGTTCAACAATCAAAAGTCTTCACTAAATCATAGAGTTACATCAATCACAGACTTTTGGTAAACATCTAGAACAATTACTTTCTATCTCATGAGTAGTAGAGCCTAACTACTAAGGAAAGCTAACTATCTCATGCTTCAGTTTTTTTATACGGATCTCAATGGTAGCCATCTATGTCTTTAACACATCACGATCTTGCAAGTCTGATAGAACTTCAATATTTCTATAGCTTTTTCAATGATGAGAGCTAAGAAGTCCAGATTAAAATTCACATTTAATGCAATCTCAGTACTATTCATAATGAACTTCATATGCTCTCTAGATGGTAATCTTCAAGTCTCATCTATAAGATGCATTAATTCCTTGATGATCTACTATCAACAATTTACTTGTCATTTGCAACAAATTGGAATTTTTCCAAAAACTCACATGCTGTGCAATGTCTTTTCTCTAAGTAAGGGATATAGAACTGAAGTATTCAAATCCATGAAATCATCGTCCTTAAAGCGCATTCGAAAATTCTAAGCGCTGTTCTATAAGATGAGCCTAAAACTTAGGAAGATTGGTGTGTTTCTTAGCCACAACTCTAACAATAGTTTAAAAGTCAGCCTGTTGAGAGGTAGACTAGTAACTGCAACATCATTAGAGGTACCATCCTCATTTATTTCAGGATAATGACATTAAAATTATCATGAAAACTTAGAATTTTGCATTCAATTTCATCATCTATACGTTTCCCTTCAATATCAATATGAACTGTGGTATCACCGTCATCACTGCTATTGCTTGAGATAGAAAAATAATCCTTAGAAACTCTATCATTTGAAATTTTGGCTTCATCTTTAGTCTCATTTCCATTGATATCATTATCTCTTACAATATAGGTGAAGTGCTTTTTTTTGTATTGCTTTACAATACCGTGATTCCTAAAGGTAGGAAATATGGTGTCTAAAATAGAATCAAGAGTGAGATCCTCTTCTCAAATCATCACATTAGTAATATCATGTAACTTATCTTAAAGGCTAATTAGTTCATAGTGAAAGTCTTTACTAAAGCAATCTAATCTAATATTATCTTTGATGAATCCTACTCCCACTTTATTTATGGACGAGTCTAATTTCCTATTTATTCTTGATACATTGAAGCAACTTCTCTCGAGATGTCTTGTCAATCCAAACTCAAGCTTGATGTTATGAGGTCTTGTAATATCTCTTAAACATAGTATGCATAATAGCAATGATTTTTGATTTGTTAGTAGGAATGGGGGCATATTTATTTCCTTAATCATTCGTTATGAACATCTAAAGCAATACGTCAATGCATGTGTCTCACTAAGTTGAGGCTACTTAAGAAAAGTTCAGATACCTTCACATTATAGAAAATTAGTTGTAAGGAGAAACACCTTTATATTTAACTTATCATTGGAACATTCTGAGAAAGCTATATCGCTATCACTTGGAACATTCTTAGAACATTTTGTTGTTTTCAAAGAGAAGAGCAACAAGTTCGGCTAATAAAAGAAAAAAAATAAAGAACAACGATAAAAGAATTTTGGCACTGCACCAATTATGCATAAAAAAAAACATTTGTGATATTTTACTCAATCACGTCGTGGTTGAACTCATGTTTTGTTTGGCTTGCAATTTTTTTTTCTAAAAAAAATCTTTCATGGCTGAAGCATGAAGCAGAATGAGCAATAAACTTTTGTTTTTCTTCTCTCTCTATTTTGTTCTTGGCACAACACAAAAGTTGTTCTCATTATGATTTCTTCACTCTGCTAGTTCTCATTATGATTTCTTAACTCTGCTAGTTTGGGTTATTTAATTACACCACTTTTTTTTTTTTTTTGCTCTTTGTTGATTGCCTTCCAAAATCCCTAATGTCATAAACCCATTTCTAGTTAAATTTTAGCTCTCTAATTGATGTTATTATTTTAATTGTCTTCATTCTTACTTATTCCTTATCATATTAAGATATTAATTTTTTTTTATGAATATTAAAATGTCGTATATAATGTTTTATTATGATGTCATAACTAATATAATTTTAAAAGTATTTAGATTATAATTAATGTGTGTAATTATTTATACTTTAGGTAATTTTTATTTTTATCATAAATAATTAATAAATTACATTTAGTTTAAAATTTTGCACAATAACAACCATAGTTGTTAAAGGCACGCCGCAAGCACAAGGCAAACTAGGTGATTGGATTAGCGCCTCTAAAGGCTAAAGGAGGGCGCTGTTACTCAGGCGCTCGCGCGCTGTTACTCAGGCGCTCGCCTTGGTGCCTTAGGCGTGCCTCTTCAGCTCTGCTAGACGCAAGAAAGGCATGTCAGTCTAACTTCTACTACAATATACATCTTTCACTTCAAAATATCACCATCACTAGAATTGCAGATGGTCGATCTGCCAAAATTCAGTGTCGGCGCACCAGAAGGTCACCGAAAAGTTCTTCGGCATCACCGAAATTCGACCAAACCACCAATACTAAGGTTGTAAATCGCCGATTTGTCCATTTCCGGCTACTACATACCTGAAATTTCTCTTCTTCAATGTTGGTTTGATTTCTTTCTCTCACTTGAAAGTTTGTCGGCGTTATCAAAAAGTCACCAAAATTTGACTGACCAAACTGCCAACACCAAGGTTGTCGATCATCGATCTGTCCATTTCCGACTACCACACACCTGAAATTTATCTCTTTCAACACTGTTTTGATTTCTTTCTCTCTTTTACCTGTTTTGTTTTTGCTGTTTTAATTTATCTCTCTCTCCTTCTGCCTGTTCTGTTTCTAGTGAGATTGATTTATGGGTTTGGTTTTGTTTATGAGTTTTGTGTTTTGTATTTTTGCAACTTCTAATAATTTTTTATAATTATACATGTGTTTTTATGTATATAGATAGAAGAACTAGTTATCTTGGATCTTGTTACATTAAAAATAAGTTTTTTTCTAATCTAATTCAAGAAAATTACTAAAGGATTAGAAACGTTTTCATTCAATATATAATGTTAATATGCATATATAATTATTTGTTCTTAATTTTATTTTATTTTTTAAAATTTTTGCACCTAATGTCACTCAAACATCTATGCTTTACTCCTTGCTCGTAGGCTCAAGAACCTTGGCGTCTTAGTGCGTCTTGCGCCTTTAACAACTATGACAACAACATACATGTCTGTTATCATAGAATTTTACTTTTTTTAATCATTGTAAAAGAGTTACTATGCTCAATATATATATATATATATATATATATATATATATATATATATATATATATATATATATAAAAAAAAAAAATATATATATTATATCTATATATATAAAATATAAAAAAAATATAATATTGTTAAAAATTTTATAATATAAAATGAAAGATATATAAAAAT
>CATIWR010030183.1:0-13984 GCA_949677035.1 Omphalea diandra | reverse complement strand
AGCAATGTTTGCCTTGCTCGGTCACGACAAAAACAAAGCTATTGCATTTGCACTTGCCTAGTCAATTATTATACTTGCAATGTATCTTGATGATATTTGATTATAGATTATGCCATGAGAATTTGATTATTATTTTTATTCACTGAGTCGTGACTCACCAAATCACAATTATTTTTCAGATATTGAAGCATAAACTTTGGACACTTTGGTACATAAAGTTTTACATAGAGACACATGGAACACAGGTCGTTGGCTGAATTCCAACTCTCTCTCTTTGCATCATGTACATACATTTGATAGGAACTAGTTATGGTCATTAGTCCTGACATTAGTTAACACATGTGTACATTAAATACATATGGGATTATATATGTATGATGAATAAACCTTAATGTGTATGCATTTCTGAACATGAAATGCCATGATTTGCAACTGAAGACGATAGTTACAGTTGGTGATATCATAGGATTCAAGCACATGTGGGGCAGACATGCAAATCCCGGTGTGTATGATATCGAGGGGCTGATGGGCAAATCCCAGATATTGAGTGCTCTGATAGGTACCGGCTGTAGCCACATTGTGACGTTACAATTTGTGGTATCAAAGCTAATTTACGAATAAGAACAATGGATGTCACAGTTATTGGTTTGACAAATGAATTTAGATGTTACAGTTTTGGTATCAGAGAGGGCTCCAGCATACGCAGGGCAGACGTGCAAATCCCGGGTGTATGACATCATGGGGCCAACAGGCAAATCCCGAATGTTGAGTGCTCTGATAGGTACGGATTGTAGCATTATAGATTATGGTAAAAAAAAAAAAAGCTAACATTCAGTGGTATCAATGGTTGTTACATTTATTGGTATCAGAGCAACATGATTTGTAAACACAAGTGGTCATTACATTTATTGGTAAATGCAATTGGTCGTTACATTTATTGGTATCAGAGCAAATATGAATACGGTTGTTACACTAACTCTTATTGGTGAATCTTTCAATGCCTGCCCGTTAAAAAATCTTTAATGCCTATGGCAATATCCAAAATGCATAGCTCATGTCATATTAATTGTCTAATGCCTGTTGTGAGTTGTCCAATTCCTGTTGAATATTCACAATGGCCATTTTGGAATCTCACAATGCATGTTGAATGTGCACAACTATACCTCTTATATAAAAACACTTAGGGTCATATATCCTCTAAGCATTCATACCATTCTCCCCCAATATTCTCTCCCTAAAGGATATAAAAATACTAAAATACAAACATTAGAACTTCTTAAGGTTTTGTCATAATTTTGTTATCATTCAAACACATAATTTTGTTATCGTTCAAAAACATCATTCAAAGTAAATAAGTAATGTCAATGCCTTGGGGTCACTTGTTCTTTAAACATTTTCCCCCTTAGCACAACATTCTCGCCCTTGTTGAATGATGACAAAACCAAGATGCTTCGATACCAAAAATACAAATCTTAAATCGCAAAGGATGCCCAATTGTTAAAACTTAAAACTACAAAGAAGATACCAATCAAAATATCCACACAAGACTTAATACTAAATATACTATAAAAGATACCAAATGTTAGATGTTAAAAACATAAATGATACCAAGTGTTATGATATGCATAATAAGTGATACCAAACAAAGCAATCAAATCATCCAATAAAAACATCCAAAACTTCTCCCCCTTTTTGTTATCATGATAAAAAGATATATAAAAAATTCTCCCATTAAAAAATGTTCTCCCCCTTACAAACATACAAACACTCTCCCCCTAAAATGTAGACCAACTTTCTCAAAAACAAAATAAACATGATAATACCAAAAATACAGACCAAATAGAGACTAAAAACTCCACCTATCTATATATTTCCTTCTAACATATCTCCTAAGATATTCAAGCAAAAACTCAAATGACATTACTTAGGTCACATATTCTTTTCATGTGTTAAGGAAAACAAGAAAGGAAGGATAATTACTGAAGATTCCTAAAATAAAAAATCCAAACTGATATCAATGATGGTTCAAAATTCAAACTCCCCCTCAACAAAAGCATGTTAAAAAAAAGGCATAAAGATACATTACAGTTAATGATTTCCTAAAATACAATCTCTTTTTTAAATTTTACAGCTCCAATTACCATTTGATTCTCCATTTTGAGTAGAGGGTAAGGAGCTTCCAAACATGCAAAATTAAACTTTCTTTAGTACCGATTTTCTTTTAGGTCTAAGGGGATTAACAGTATACACATTTTCATCTCTAAACCTAGCATAACAAAAGAATGCTTTATGGCCAAATTTTCCACAATAAAAGCATTGCTTAATGAATGATTTTCTATGCTCATTTGTAGAGCAAATGTGAGGTGGCTTCCTAAAGGATTAAAGCTTAAAACGGGAAGAAACATTATATGTTAGGTATACTTGGTTCCAAAAATAAAGGCATGATTTATCTTTAGCCTGTGATAGTATGAGTGAGAGCAGTTATGATCATGTGTAATTATTCTTTTAGTTTGTAAAGTGAAGCACATTTTACCTCCTTGGCTTATAAGATGCATACATAAAAGCATGATTAGCTTTTGCCTAAGCTTCTTAGTGTATGCTTGTGTTGGAGTTGTGCTCTTAGGCTTTACATTAACATTAGCCTTTTGTGAAAAACTTTGTGATTTAACACCTTGGACACTAGGTGTTCTAAAAGGTAAAGCTCTAATAAATACACTTTTAGAAGTGAAGGAAAAGGCGTGATTGTATCCAATATCATGTTTCACACTAGTATCTCTTTGAAAGCCTAAAAGTCAATCCAATTTTTCTTTTCCTTTAATAAAATTTGGAAGAGAGTTTTTCAGGTCCAAAACCCCCTTTTTTAAATTGTCATTTTATTTAGAAATAGTCTCATAAATTTCTTTTTAGAATTTAACTCTTCATTTTCTCTTTCGAAAGCATCAATTTTTAGTTTTAAGAATTCTCTTTCATTTGAGTCTAAGAAGAGTGCTTTTGAAAGTATTTCCTCTTTTTATTTTCTCAAATAATCAACGTAATTTAGAAGCTCATCTTTAATTTTAGAAATGGAGGAAATTCCAATTGTCAATAATTCATTTTCATTTCTCAAAATCTTATTTTTAGAGAAAGATTTATCCAATGCATTATTTGTTGATTTTAAGGCCTTAATAAGATTTTCTACTGCAAACATGTTTTTGATATCATCATCAAGTTCACTTACCTCATTAGGAGAGACCTTATTTGATTCATCGTCTATGGTCATTAGACATCCACCTTTTGTTTTCTTATTGGCCTTCCTCTTTTTTATTTTTTTGTTGAAGGAAAGCTCATCATCACTTATGGATATGGAATTCACTAAGCTCCTTCTCCTCCTTTACTCCTGATGGTGGTCTTTTAGCTCCATTGACATACTACTTCCTATGGTTTGAGTTGGTCTATTTTTTGAGGAAACTTCTATAGTAAGAAGATTTAATGGTCGCCATGATCATATCCCTCTTGTATTTAAGCTTCAAAGAGGTCAGGCTCTGATACCAATTGTTCAAATGAGATAGAGATGTGGCAACCTAAGAGAGGTGGTGAATTAGGTTGTAAATAAAAACACAAACACTACAGAAGTAATCACACAAATCAAACACGAAGTTTTATTAGGGTTTGATAACATGCCTACTCCATTTTCCAAGCTTTCACTTAGGCCTTTTTATTCTTTTTTAAGGCTAAAAAAAAAAAAACCTTTCCTTGTTCAAACTAAGGAAGAGTCTTCCTTTTTCAAGGCTTAAGGACAACCTTTACAATCACTCTCTTTTTACAAAGAACAAGAGAGCTAACCTGACTCTTGGTATTTTTCTAGGTATAATACCAAACTTTAACAACCATTAACAAGTATTGATCCAAGGAGTGTCAACAAACCTCAATTAGGCAGAAAATACACTTTTAGTGCTCAAGAAAACTTACTCTCAAAAGTGTAACAAAAAACGATCCATACTCTACCCAAATATAATGTAACACCAAAAGGTTTGCACATAAACAAACTTGCTAGATTATTTCTAGTTGTTTACAATTGTTCTTTAAAGTTTCATCAATAAGTTATTCTTAAAAAAATGCTCCTTATATAGCCAAACTACATAACTAGCCATTGAAATAGTTGATATTCAGTCTAACAACTTTTTTGTAAAACTAGTTGTTAGAGGTGACAACACCTATTGTCTATGATCAATGCCTATTGATGTTGTAATGACTAGTTCTAATGCCCATTGTCAATCTTCCCATTATCATTGTTCTCACTTCAATGCTCGTTGGAGTATGAACAATGCTCGTTATTCATTTCTAGAAAGCTTAAACTTGATGTTCTATTTTTCAAACTTTGCATAATTACTTTCCATTCATGTTGAGGAACTCACAATGCCCATTGACAATGCCTTTAATGCCTGTTAGAGAAGGACCAATGCCCATTTTGAGTTTTAAAAACTTTAACTCAATCTTGGGTACTTTTTCAATGCCTGTTGCAAATATGCAATGCCTATTATGAGGGTAAGATCAACACTCCTTGCAAAAATACAATGCCCATTGTGAGGTTCAATGTGCATAGCTATGCGTGACTAATTGTCTAACACCACAATGCCTGCTGGTGAATTTTCATTGCTTGTTGAATCGTCTAATGCTTATTAAAAAACCTTCAATGCCTATGGTAATGTCCAAAATGCATAGCTCATATCATACTAATTGTCCAATACCTATTACGAGTTGTCTAATTCTCATTGAATGTTTACAATGTCCATTTGGAATCTTATAACACCCGTTGAATGTGCATAACTACACCTCTTATACAAAAACACTTGGGGTCACATATCCTCCAAGCATTCATACCATTCTCCCCTAACATTCTCTGATTAAAGGTTACAAAAACACTAGAATACAAACATTAGAACTTCTCAAAGTCTTGTCATTATTTTGTTATCATTCAAAACACATCGTTCAAAGTAGAAAAGTAATATCAATGCCTTAGGGTCACATGTTTTTCAAGCATTTTTCCCTCTTGATATAAAAATAATTTGGAACATAAAATTCCAAAATAACATCACAAAAAAAAAAAAAGAACAAAAAATAAAATAGAAGAAAACAATTAAAGAAAAGAGAAAAAATAAAAATTAAATTAGAAAAAATGAAAAAAAATTTAAAGTCATTGATTTATTGGTGGAGGATTCTGTTAGAGCCTTATTTGTGCAAAAAAAGATGTTGTCAATCCGATATAAGCTCTCCATTATATGGTGACTTAAATTCTTTTTTCAAAAAGAAGCTAGCAAAAAAAAAAAAATTGATTGGATTTCTTTTTGCAACTTTTTGGTGATGAACGTGATGTGATTTGGGTGGTTTTGAGAGGAAAGAGAAAGTGAGTAGGTTAGGAGGAGGTAGATAGGTTGGAGAAGGGAGGGGGGGGGGGGGGAAGGGAGATGACTATGAATAAAGTTTAAAGTTTATGTGTGTTAGGGTTAGGAGGAGAACAAAATGGGTATTTAAAGTGAGTTTGCATTCACGTTTGCATCGTCTGATGGCCCATACAACACAACTGCAATTGAATTTCATTATTTTCCTTTATTTTTGAACATTCAAAGTGTTTTACCACCCATAATCACATCTGCTGCTGCTGCCTCATGATCATTGCTCCCAAAATAATGTAATTAATCAAAATTAATAGATTAACTCAAATTAAACACAAAAATAATAACCTAACTAAGAATTAAACTAGCAAAAGCTATTGAATTTCTAAAAATTTAACACTAAACTGACCAAAAATTGTAAATTAAAAAAAAATAACATGTAAAACTTGAATAAACAAACTAAATTAGTTGAAATAAATTAAACAATTAGGTTGCCTACCAAAAAGCGCTAGTTTAAAGTCATTAGCTCGACTTTTTCTATAAATTCTTAGCTTCAAGGTGAATTTAGGAGAAGAATTTCTCCATTTTGCAATGCATCATAATAGAAAGAAGGCTTTAAATGATGGCCATTCAATTTGAATGTTTTAGAACTATCTCTTTGTAATTCTATAGCTCCATAAGGTAAAACTTGCACTACCTGCTATCTAACTTCAAGTAAGAGCTTATGAAGTTGCTTAGCATGTCACAACTTGTCTTTCTTCTTATATATCTAGGCATTTTCATAAGCATCACCTTGTAATACATATCTCAAATGAAGAGGAGGAGGTTTTGGCTTTAGAATTAAGCCTTTTTAATTGAGGAGAAAACCTTACCTTGTTTTAAATTCTCAAACCTATAATATTTAAATGGAGGAGTTATTTATAAAAATTGGGTTGCATTTTGATGATCCTCATGCAATGGTGATACCCTTTGAACCATGCAAGCTTTGAATGGATCCTTAGGATGCTTATTTAAGAAACCTTTTGAACTAACTCATGAACTACATCTACCTTATTACAATCTTTAATAGAAGAAGGATGTTTTGTTGCTTTGAAGACATTATATTTCATTGATTCGCCCATCACATATAAAGTGAGTTTATCATTCTTCACATCAATTATGGATTCGACGATTGCCAAGAATGGTCCTTTGAGGATTAATGGCATGTCCACATTTGCATCCATATCGAGCACAATGAAATCTATGAGTATAATGAACTTCCTTACTTGCATGAGAATGTTCTCTACCACTCAAATAGGGTATTTAATATAGCGATCTGCTAATTGTAATGTCATCGTAGTTAGCTGGATCTTACTAAGCTTCAATTTTCTATAAATAGAAAAAGCCATAGAGTAATACTAGCACCTAAATCACATAGTGCTCTATCAACTTTGCAATGAGAAATTTGATAAGGAATAGAGAAACTCCCTGAATCATTAAGCTTTGGTGGAAGCTTATTTTGGATTATGACGCTGCATTCCTCAGAGATAGCTATGGTCTCAAATTCCTCCAACTTTCTCTTATTAGATAAAAGCTATTTGAGAAATTTTACATATTTTAACATTTGTGCTAAGACCTTGGAAAATGTAATATTGACATGAATTTGCTTGAAAAATCTCCAAGAACTTAGCATATTGCTTTTCAAACTCATGCTTTTGCAATCGATGAGGAAAAGGGATGGGTGGAACATAAGGTTTTACCTGTGTAGACTTACTTCCTTCTTCTTCTTTAGCTTCCTCCTCATTGTCTTTCTCATCCGAGTTGAATTTTAAAGTTGTTTCTTCTCTTTCTTTGACTAAGATTTTAGGAATTTCAAAAATCTTTGTGGCTATTTTCTTACATTCATCCTTATGCTTGTGTGGGGAGGTCGAGTTAGTTCAAATCTCTTTAAAGAGCAGCCTACAATTTGCATTTTAAAAATTATATCTGACACCTTGCATGGTCTGTTGCATGGGCCATGCAGGAACCAATGCACTTAACTACTTATGTTATTCTGCTATGGTAATTAGTTAACTCTACATCTCTGTAAGATCCTACTCATGGGCCACATAATAACCCATGCAATATTCCTGAAAACTATAATTTAGCTTATTTCTTGAGTATTTCCTGCACGAACATAAAAAAGATAAAAATTTAACTTACTCCAAAATAAAAACACTATAAAAATAAGAAAAACTCCTAATTTTTAATATACAATATATGCTAAAATGACTTATGTCACCAAGCATAGTGAATCATAATGCTGATCAAACATATAATCGTAATAACAGCACTAGATGTCTGTGTACTAACTATAGATAATCTAAGCATACTACGTCCCAGTGTTATAAGCTAAGTGGATATCTAGAATGGCGGGATCTTACCAAGGTGCCTCATAAACGAAATACAAAATCAAATCATCAAACAACTATTGTTGTTGTAAAGCCATCTAATAGAATTTTTAACGAATTAAGTCACCAAGCATCTGTTGCTATTACTAAATCATTTAACATTGGTATGGTTTTTCATATTTCTACTAGTAATGATTCATGGATAATTGATTATGGTGTCACTGATCACATGGCATTTGACACTAACCTTATCAAATCAATGAAACCATCCATAAAGTATATAGTGTCCACAACCAATGGTAATCTTGCTCCTATAATTACAGAAGGTTCAATTACTCTTACAAAAATTTTGAATTTAGATTCATTCCTAGTTATTCCTACCTCAATCATAACTTACTATCTGTTGCTCAAATAACTCTTACTTTATAATGTATTGTAGTTTGCTAGCTTGATTATTATGTTTTCAAGAATATTCAAACATGAATGACAATTGGTTATGGTTCTAGGAAAGGAAAGATATATTATCTTCATCTCAAAACTTCAAGGTCCAAATAGTTGGCACAAGTGTTTGTGGTGGACAAGCCAGATAAAATTAAACATTTAAAAATTTGGTTATGGCATAGACATTTAGGTCATGCATCTTTTAAATATTTAAAGAAATTATTTCCTAGGTAGTTTTCTTAAGAAGTTGACTTGAATTTCAAATTTGCTATTTGTGAACTAGCTAAAAGTCATCGTGTTTCATTCCCAATAAGTATAAATATGAGTTCTTTACCATTTATGATAATTCACTTTAATGTGTGGGGCCTAGCACTATTTGCTCTCTAGGTGGTGCATGATAGTTTATTTCATTTATTAATGATCATACTCGTATGACTTGGACTTGTTTAATGAAATCAAAAAATGAAATGACTTTGATGTTTTAGAAATTTCATAGAATGATAGCCATGCAGTATCAAGCTTATATATGAGTCATTCACACTGATAATGGTAGAGAATTTTTTAATCAAGATTTAAAGCAATATCTAAATCTACATGGCATTATTCATCAAACAAATGTCCTAACTCACCTTAACAAAAATAATGTTGCCATATGCAAGAACCACCACCTTCTTGAGATTGTACATGCTTCATTTTTTGAAGTTCATATGCCTACGAGTTATTGGGAAGAAGCCCTCATTATTGCAACTTATCTCATCAATTGAGTCCCTTATAGCATGCTACAGTTTCAGACCCCTTTTAATGTTCTTCATAAGGCTGTAAGAGTCCCTATTTTGCCAAATTTATTACCAAAATATTTGGATGTTTAGCCTTTATGCACCTTCATAAATGCATGAGGAGTAAGCTATAACGTAGAGTTCTTATATGTTTGTTTATTGGCTATCCTTAAATTAGAAGGTTATCGGTGTTACCACCCTCCTTCTCAAATGATGTAGATTACTATGGATGTTGTTTTTCATGAGAATACCATTTATTATCCTGTTCCTAAGTCTCTACTTCAGGGGGAGAGAGAAGATGATTTGTAGACTCCAAATCATCATTTGAATTCCTTAGAATTGTAAGTGCAAGTGGTGGCACAAACTTTGATATGAATACTGGTGTTGGAGATGAGTACAAGGTAAAGTAAGTGAATCAAATTTTTAGAGAATGAACATAGACAAGTTCAAGTTGATGGTGAAGACAACCAGAATATGCAAAAGCAAATGAAAGAAGTATAACAAGTAGCTTCTCCTCTTCATAATGTACCACTTAACCAATTGCTCTCTTAAGTCAGTTCCAATTTGAACCTTAGGTAAATTCTAAACTACCTTAACTAAAAATGCTACATAATCGAGTTACACAAGGAATACCTAAAGTAACCTGTGAATCTATTCTCAACTCTAAATCTAAGTATCCTATAAGTAAACATGTGTCTTATCAAAAATTGTCAAAGGAAAATGTTTCATTTATGAATCAATTATCTACTGTATCCATTCCTAGCAGTGTGTAAGAGGCTTTGAAATACCCGAGTGGAAAGAAGAAATGAATGAAGAAATGAAATCTCTTCAAAAGAATTCAACATGGGAGATGTTAACATTCCTAAAGGAAAGAAACCTATTAGATATATATGGTTGTTCACCATTAAATACATAATCGATAGGAACATTGAATGCTATAAGGTAAGGCTTATGGCCAAGGGATATACTTAAACTTATAGGGTTGTATAAGCATGAATTTTAGGCTTTAGAATGTAAAAGATGAAATCACTAAATCAAATCCCACATAATGTAAAAGGGAGTTAGTGGGTTGTACATCCCACCAAGCAAGGTTGTACAACCTAACTTCATGTTATACAACCTTCTTAAAACCCTAAACTAGGGAACATTTTGGAATAAGTCCCCCCTACACCCTAGGGTTGTGCAACCTTAGTAGTAGGATGAACATCCTTCCCATGGTTGTATAACCCATATGCAAATCCTAATTCTAATACATTTATCTCATTCTCTGTGATTAAAAGTGTCCATGGTGCAACCAAAACTATTTCTAGCATTGTGCACCCATCCAACACCTATAAATACCCTATTTTGAAGAGAAAAGAGAGGTTTGGAAAACCTTAAGGTCACTTTGCAGAAATCACCTATCAAAAACCTTTAAGCATAGAAAACCTAAACCCTAACCTCACTCCACTATTTCCAAGGTAGAACTAGGCCTTTATTCTTACATTTGTGCATTACTTTAAGCATTTTTGGAGGATATTAAACTTGTTATGTGCTTGTGAAGGTAAAAGACATCCGTAGAACATACCCAAAATCCTTCTTTCCCTCTTCTTCCTTCACTATTTTTGTCTTTTTTTTTTGTTTTGTTTTGGATGCCCAGGAAATTAGTTTGTTCAACCCTGTTGGTGGGTTATACAACCCTCTTCTTAAGCTTTACAACCCTTCTCCATAGATATACAACCCAGGTTTCCTACAATACAGCATAAAAATTCCTCTTTGTTCTTTTGGATTTCTTTCTTTTTAAGGTACTTTGTATGATGTTTTTATTACTCTAGTGACAAAACAAGGTGAGGTTAATAACCTAGGACCCTTATTTACTTTAAAAATAAAGCCATGTTTCTTTTCCAAATAGTTTTCATTGCCTTCCTATCTAAATGCTTTTAGGTTCTTTCTTTTCTTTGGTCTTGAAATTATGTTATGGTTCTATTTTAGCTATTGAAAGGCAATGATCAAGTGAGGAACTTGAGATTTCTTTAAGCTTGAAAGCCTTTTTTATGTTAGGGTTCATATGCTATTTATTCGAATAGTGTTCTTGGCTTCTCAGTTTCTCTTTTTGATTTGGTATTATAACTTTTATAATAGTTAGTTATGCCATAAGTTTGTAGGTCTTTATGAGCAATATGAGGGAGGGTTCATCAACCCTTGGATCTCATTTGAGGTGAATTTTTGCCTTAGGCCATATGATGCCTTCCATAATGCTTTGCATTTCATGTTTAAGGTTTTAAGTATTTTATGATTTATGTATCTTGATTATGTTATATTTTATTATTTTCTAGTTTGTGATGATGGAATGGGTTATTATGGACTTAGAATGTATGCTAGGATACATTAACTTTGGAGTTGTGGTAAGGTGATTACTATGAACTTTGTTTGCCTTTTTTGGTTTGCTTCAAGCTTTCTTTGTTTGCTTTTCACATTAATTCCTTACTAACTTGATTCTTCATTTGGGTGTTGATGTGATTATTTGGAATTAGATGATGAACTTGGTCTTAGACACTGTCCCATATGGCTTATATGATTATATGTGTGAATGGATGATGATATATACATGCCTACCCTATACCATGATGCATGATCCCCTTTCCTATCTTAAATAACATGTGTAGATGATGGATCATGACAGATGATCCTCTCCTCCCCTTAGAAGTTAGTGATTTGATTTGCTTAAATGAATCATGCTTAGATGTATGCTCAGGGGTATTGATTGGACTAATTAATAACTCAACCAAATATTAAAAGTGAACTAAAGATACTTGAAGGCTGGGTCTAAATATCCGGGCAATGTGGGGGTGCCTAACCTCTTCCCTAAGTCATTCCTAATTTCCAAACCCACTCTTTAATGGGGTGAAGATGAAATGGGCCTTCTAATTGACTTAGATTAGGTTCAAATTTTACCTCCTCAAAATTCTTGTCCTTACCAAAGTTGGGTGGTGACTCCATATTTCCTAGGGATGGTTCTAATGTACTATTGCACTTTTTGTCCCTCGATGTTCACCATTTTGAACTAAGGGCTTTAAAATTATGTGAGGCCTTAAAGATATCTCATTGATCCAATTTGAGTGCCATTACTAGGGGTTATTACCAATGTATAATCCCCATCTTCTCGATCCTCTGATGATTGATAAAAGATGGAGTCACAAGTAAGATTCCACTCGTTTGAGCATAACAGTGAGCCATCCACAGTGGCGACTCCACTAGGGACTCAAAATAGACTTCACATTTAATCTTTGGTTCACTTTTAATATTTTAAACTTGCTATTGAGTAAGTCCACTACATTCTTGTAGCCTTCACACTTTACCATGAGCACTAGGTGGCCTTAGACAAACCGATGGTTCTCTAAACTTGAGACTTAAGCTCCATTCTAGCTTATGAGATTGTCTCATAAGCTTAGTACCTTTAAGTATATCAAAAGGGGGATCATGACAACAATCCTTTCAATTAGAAGCCATCTATGACAACAATCCTTTCAATTGTTAGGCACATGTAGGAGCCAATAGTGCCTTAGAATAGGGTACCTCACTTGTTTGCATTTTCTAAAGGGGAGTTGGAGTCCTCAAAGAACATGGTTAGACATCCTTAATATAAACATAAAAGTGACCTTTGATGTAATTATTCCCCATATGTAAATACTTACATATGTCTCTTTCCTCGCCATGTAAATACTTTTTATGTACATCCCTCATTCCTTAAAGGGATTTTGTTCTTCACTTGTATACATTCCTTTATATGATATAAAGAATTCTTCTTTTAGTACCTTTGTGTATATGTTCTTTTGAGGCCTTAACTCCTTCTAGTCTAAGGTGAGCCTGTGCATTCTTTACCCTATGATATTACGAGAATGGGACTCCACCAAGGAAAGAGCCATTAGACCTTATGTATGAGAGGAACAAGGTTGGAAGGATCTTTTACAAAATGACTTATGCATCTCATGTAACGACCGTGTTCATATTTGCTCCGATACCAATAAATGTAATGACCACTTATGTTTACAAATCATGTTGCTCTGATACCAATTTTTTTTCCATAATCTGTAATGCTACATTTGGTTTCTATCAGAGCACTTAACATCCAGGATTTGCCCGTCGGCCCCGCGATGTCATACACACTGGGATTTCCACGTCTGCCTTGCGTATGCTTGAGCCCTCTCTGATACCAAAACTGTAACATCTAAATTCATTTGTCAAACCAATAAGTGTGACATCCATTGTTCTCATTTGTAAATCAGCTTTGATACCACAAATTGTAACGTCCCAACGTGGCTACAGCTAGTACCTATCAGAGCACTCAACATCTAGGATTTGCCCGTCGGCCCCGCGATGTCATACACACCGAGATTTGCACGTCTGCCCCGCGTGTGCTTGAATCCTATGATACCACAAACTGTAACTATCATCTTCAGTTACAAATCATGGAAATTCATGTTCGGAAATGCATACACATTAAGGTTTATTCATCATACATATATAATCCCATATGTATTTAATGTACACGTGTTAACAATTGTTAGGACCAGTGACCATAACTAGTTCCTATCAAATGTATGTACATGACGCAAGGAGAGAGAGTTGGAATTCAGCCAACGACCTGTATTCCATGTGTCTTTATGCAAAACTTTATATACCAAAGTGTCCAAAGTCTATGCTTCAGTATCTAAAAAATAATTGTGATTTGGTAAGTTGCAACTCAGTGAATAAAAATAATAATCAAATTCTCATGGCATAATCTATAATCAAATATCATCAAGATACATTGCAAGTATAACAATTGACTATGCAAGTGCAAATGCAATAGCTTTATTTTTGTCGTGACCGAGCAAGGCAAACATTGCTCCCGGGATATTCATGTGATTCATGTAACATATGATTTGGGACCTATTGGTCCATCTTCCTATAATTTGCAAGTGTTTGACAAGTCAGTCACAATGCCCCTTTTAGTTCCATATGCAAGTGCTTATTCATAAATGATATGCCAAGTAATCGTTAAGAG